>JAGPOY010000742.1:0-20956 GCA_018983105.1 Silene uniflora | reverse complement strand
TTTTTTGCAGCACTATACTTGAACAGTTATAGTATTTGCATGATTTCTCTCCCAAAAAAAAGGTAACAACTAATCTCTATCTCAATCCTATCATTGTGCTGGTGTAATGAGATTACTTTAATTTATGCATTTACATTCTTCATATCATTAATTCATATACATCATGAAGCCGTGAAGGTGCGGTATTATTATTATTAATCTATGATTTCGTACAGTTTGTAAGAGGGTAGATTTTGATGATTTTATGTCACACTAACTACTGAGGTATCAATTATCACAACCGCAAAAGGTAAAACTTTCGACATGTTATTTGCACATTTGCTTGGACACTAAACATTGATGTTGTTTACTTTCACATATAAAAAAAAGAAATTCAATACAAGTTTATTGTTCGTAGCCATACTAAAACCGTAAAGTACATGTCAATGAAATACAAAAACACAAACGTGTTTTTATACAAATTTGGAGAAATAAAGTTCTAAAGTTATCTAATTGCACCATATTTCTAAAATTGTGCATAGTTAGAAGTAAGAACTCTTAGCTTACAAGTCACGAGTAATAGGGAAGTTACATGCATAATATCTACGACAAAATATAACTTAGTTTTTTGTTTGATTGCTTTGATTTTGTAGGTGAATCAAATCTCTACCAAGAGAGGAAAATAAATATGGGATCTATTAATCAATGTCCTCGAGAGGGACAATAATACAATACAATACTATTTAAACGCATTGTCTTTGTACGGTTTATATATTTTAGTGAAAGTCTTTTTTTCCCGAAGTATTAGTGACATATTTGGTTACCTTTCGTCTTGGTCCTTTATAAATTGTTAGTGGGGAAGCACAAGAAACTTATTATCGGTTTCAATCGGTTCCTATGTAGAAAGTGTTATAATGATTGAATAGCGTACAAAGTCATCAAAATACGTACAAACACATAATAAAAATTGGAAAATGTGCATTATGCCCTATCATAATAAACTACTATGCAAGAAATCATATAAAAACACTCTTAATATTAACTTTTAATATCGAAAGGTAAACAAATAAATGAGACACCTCCAAAAGTCCAAATGAAAAAGGCACACACATGACCGGACGAAAGGACTATATGCTTAAATAAAGTGACAGATAATATTAGTTCTCTACTTCTCTCACACATGACCGGACGAAAGGACTATATGCTTAAATAAAGTGACTAATAATATTAGTTCTCTACTTCTCTCCGACCTTTTGTTAAAGTAAAAGTTTGATTTTTTAAATATACGATGATAGATATACGAAGAATTTGATTTGTGTGCGTGCTTATACACAATACTCCGTATATATGCATCTTTACAAAGTTGTTTGAAGTGTTGGTAGTGTAATTAAACTTCTTTCTTTCTTTCTTTCTTTCTTTTCAAATTGTCATGTACTCATGTTAGTGTTATTAAGTTTCATAGTCTCCGTCATATAATCATTATTTCAAATTTTTTTTTTAAATATTAAGTAGTTTATAATATACTAGTATAGATCCCGCGCAAATGCCCGGTATATATAGTGTGTATATTTTTTAGGATATTATTTATACTTTTAAATCAGTACCTCAATACTATTTAATATTTCACTCACTTGTATTTTTATATGAAACAGAAAAAACTGAAATGTAAAACTAATCAAAGAGAATTGAGAATAGTTAAAGTCTATAGTTTAATACCAATTTTATTTTAATATAGTAATAGAAAAAAAATTGAAATTTATTACAATATCAGAGTTTAATTATAAGATTATATTTTAAGGAAGAGATAATATTTTATTAGAAGAAAGTTTAACTTATTTTTTCTTATTAGTAAAGGAATATTTTGAATAAATGATAATAATGTAATGGAAGAAGTATTTTTGTTTCCTTTTTTAATTTGATGCTTTTTTGGAGGAAAAACTTTGGAAAAGTGTTATTCTCTTAGTATATAGGAGATGGGCTCTACATTCAGCACAAACCAGCTTCAACTTCATTTAATTAGTTCAGTTCATAAAGACTCTGGCAAATGGCTCAGGCATCGCCCGGACATTAAGTCTAGTTCACTACTAATAATAATTTTAAAAAATGGAGATTGAAGTGGCTCCCGTTTACAGAGTTCATCATTTCAATTGCACTAATATGAAAAATATCACTCGATAATGTTAATATGTTGACAATTATAATTTGTCGGTACAATGTCAAATATGGTAATTGCTTGGGAGAAATACCCATTTCTTGGCTATGAGGTAAAATGAAATGATATAGTGAAAACGAAATGATAGGGGTAAAATGGCTTGGGGCCATGCCTTCTAGATTTCGAGTCTGTCACCCCCTAAAAAGGGTTGTTAACCTAATAACCTAGTGTACGTGGTTTGCAAGCTATCACGTATGCTCGGGGGTTTACCCAGTGCGCACCATAGCGACTGCGGGTTCCCACGTCATCCAAAAAAATAAAAAAAAGTTTGAGGTGATAAATTCAAGAAAAATATATATATGCTCAAAAACAAATAAAGTTTAACGTAGTACATCCGATCCGATTTATGTTCTTTTTTCTCTAAATCCCAACTTAAAAAATGACCGAATTAATGCGGAACCGAAAGTGACCCGACTTGCCCCAAACACTTGTTGGTCCGGTCTAGTTATGATCATCATGCCATGTGAAGGAAGTGTTTGTATTCGTCGTGGTAATCTCATCTGTCATCTGTAGAAAGAAAGAGAGATGAAAATAGAAGGAATAGAAGACGAAGAGAAATGGCTTGCCGAAGGAATCGCCGGCGTTCAACACAACGCCTTCTTCATGCTTCGTGCTCTCGTAATTTCTCTTTCTTTCCTTCAATTTTTCACTTTTGATTATGAAATTCAATCAATTGTTTACTTTTGTAATTGAATTAATTTTGCAGGAGGCAGATAATCTAAGAGAAGCACTCAAATTCTCGGCGCAAATGCTTTCGGAGTTGCGAACCTCGAAGCTTTCTCCTCACAAGTATTTTGAGCTCTGTAAGATCTTCTATTGACTTTAATTTCCTCTCAGTTATTATTCAATTGCATGTGAATTTTGCTGCCTGTTTGATTTTTCAGTATGATTTTATTGAATTGTTCCGATTTTCGGTATTTTGATGGATGGAGTGTGGAGCTATGGAGTTACATTGTTCTTTAGCTTTTGAGTATTGATTGAACAAAGTAAAACAGTTCACTTAATCTTCAATGCAATTTCCGTGATTGATCATCCGTAAATAACCTAAACACTGCGTAGATCGGATTCTCATACTTTGCCTTTGGCAAGAACCGTAGATGTCGTTGTTTTGATGGTGTAGTCATACGGTCATACCTACTGGTTCAACTTGATTTTAATTAACTTGGAATTGTTCCAGTTACGTATTAAAAGATGTCTTTTATTCATCTCTGTCTGATTCGCAATCCTTGACTTGAGTTTCATTGCAATTTCTGACTCTTCAAGGTTTTTCATCTCTGTTGATTACCAAAATTTGCAAGGATTGCACTATTTTTTTTCCCCTCTGTAAGGCCCTTGAATAGCTCTTGTGAACCTTTGAACTTAAAAGACGGTCATGAGGCGTCTTAAAATTCTAAATCTACATTTTCTCGGGATATCAGTGTAGCGGCTTACAGTCTAAAGTTGTAGTGCACCTATAACCTACCTATCCTTCTTTACTCAACATTAGTAATTTCAGAGCTCAAGCCGTTAAAATTCTTTGTTTAGTGTTTTCTCATACATATTATGGTTTTGGAAGATATGCGAGCATTTGATGAACTGAGGAAGCTGGAATTGTTCTTCAAAGATGAAAGTAGGCATGGCGTTTCAGTGGGTGACCTCTATGAACTTGTTCAGCATGCTGGCAATGTATTGCCTAGGCTGTAAGTGTATTTGATATTTTTCTCGAAGTTTTGAGTTACTCCCCCAGTTTCTATAAGATAGGCTGCATTATTTCATTAATGGATTGATTTGATAACTGCCTATTCCTGTTCGCTTATTTCTTGATGATGCAAAGAAAACAATTCAAGAAACACGTTCAGGTGCTGCGACTCCATTGAAGGGAGTCATGTACGGATGCATGTTAAAGTAGTTCTACTAAAGAGCTGAATAATGTAACTGTTAACTATAATCAACTATGTCAATAACTCGTCAAGCCTCTTTTTGCAATTTTGCAAGTGAGGTCATAGTGTCATACTCATCGAAATCTCCTTACACCACCTTGTGTTGCCATAATCTAAATAATTTTGAACTTAGCAAGATGGCATATGTAGAACTCTGCCCTACTCGACACTAACGCAGTGTGCTGTACATGTACTCCCTGATCTTCACTCTTAGTAAAATCTCCGTAAGAAAGATATGGACGCAATTCACAAGTGATCTACGAACTCATGTTTGGTCATTACCTATGCCGTGTTTTCAAAATCTACATAAACCTTACTGGAATACTTGGATAACCTTAATATATTATTCGTTTGAAAAGCCGTTGGCCGTGAGGCACACAGGGGTGAGGAGGTCCGAAGCGAAAAACACAAGTTTTTGAAAACCTGATTCATATTTTCAAGATATTAGGGATAATATGCCAAAGAGAAGGGCATACTAAAAGAACTAGAAGAAATAAAATACCAAAATTGCGTAGTACTGCACTTCGTTAGTTGCGCCTTATCCTATGGATAGGCTTTATCCTATGGATAAGGTGCACTGAGATGTTTCGGCTAGTGCCTCACCAAGCGTTGGGCTTAAGCCCGCTGAGTTGCACTTTTATAAACTGAGATTATATTCTTTTTTGTATATTATTGTAATATTTAAGATCCTATGTCAACAGGTACCTCCTTTGTACCGTAGGATCCATATACATAAACTCAAAGGAGGGTCCCTCTAAAGATATTCTAAAAGACCTTGTTGAGATGTGTCGTGCTGTTCAAAATCCAATTCGCGGCCTTTTCTTGAGGAGCTATCTTTGTCAAGTCACTAGAGACAAACTACCTGATATTGGGTCAGAGTATGAAGGGTGAGTATTACTTGTCTTGGTAAGTTAATATGTTTTCAAGTCACCTATTTGTTCAATATCTGGTCATTCGTTACGACTTGTTGAGAGAATGGCGAGAAGAAGAGGTACATTAAAACAACTGGTTTTTCACCTGTTGTTTACCCTTTTTTAATGTTATAATTCTTGTGTTATAGTTGTGTCAAATACAGGGCTTGCTTATAGCTGTACTTTTAAGTTTCTTATATCTCTCTTGAGATTTAAAAAAAAGGCAGCTCACATTATAAGAAATAATGAACAAAGATGTGGAACTCCTGGGAAAATAAGATGGATACACAGCTACGAAACATTCTCAATGTGTTTTCAAGACAAGGGTACAGCTGTGCACTTTCAACCCCTCCATACCTCACCATACCCTCTTGGAGGCACGGGGTAATAGTGTTGTTGGTTGGGGAATTTCTGAAAAGAGAAGTAGACGAGTGTATATATTTAGGGCATATCTAACAATCATGGAAGTAGGTTAATAGTATTTCTTTAGAGGAAAGGATTTTTATTAATGAAAATTAAATAAGTAATGAGGATGAGGCATCTTCAGAAGAAACAGAACAGTTTATGAGCTTATCACATCCTTTTAAGGCCGGATACCGAAGTTTTAGCCTTAAATTTAAAAGTTTCACTCTGTGTTCATTACTCGACTCCAGTCTCCAACTATACAACCACTTCAAGAAGCAGAATCTGATTCTCTTAATGCGTAAAAGAAATGCCATAAAATATGCCTATCCAAGTACACCACCGAATTACTGAAGGAGCCATCTTCCGAACTTTGCTTATGTTAAGTTAGGAAGAGTAAATTAGAAACTGCCTAAGTTTCAGGGAAGTTCAAACATAACAAATACTCCTATATTAGTTCAGGCAATTAATGCCAGTCTAAATTGAAGAGTACAGGCCGTAAATCCTAATCCGCCTTTCACAAATTTGGTCTTATTGAGAACCAAATTGATTTTTTTTATTTGATTCAGAGATGGTGACACTGTCATGGATGCCGTGGACTTTGTGCTGCACAACTTCACAGAGATGAATAAACTTTGGGTTCGTTTGCAACATCAGGTTTGTAAATTTCTTATTATTTTAGCAGTTGAAACCATGCACGACACCACAGTACTTGCATGCCATAAAGGTAAGGGTGTCTCATGAGGACATTATGTTTGGCCATGCAGGTGTTTTGGTGCTTGTATTGATTCATGCTGTTTCATGATCCTGAGTTAAGGACTTCAATCGAGGTTTCTGGTCTGCAGGGACCTGGCCGGGTAAAAGAAAAATGCGAAAAGGAGAGGAATGAGCTTCGCGATCTTGTAATCTCTTCTATCTGGAGTGAGTTCATCTTTCAGCTAGATAACTTCTTTCTAGACCTCTTAGTTTTTGCATTGCCTTTTTCTTTGACTAGGTTGGAAAGAATCTTCATATCCTAAGTCAGATAGAAGGCGTGGATCTTGAAATGTACAGAGACACTGTTCTTCCAAGAATTTTAGAGCAGGTCCAATTATGATGCTTCTTTATTTGCTTTCTCATGCTTTATTATGTTTCTGAATTTTGCGCAAAAACTCATCTTGGCAGGTTGTTAACTCTAAAGATGATCTGGCACAACATTATTTGATGGATTGCATAATCCAAGTTTTTCCGGATGAGTATCACTTGCAAACACTTGACATACTATTGGGTGCATGTCCGCAGCTTCAGGTATTTATCATGCCTGGCATCAATTGTTACATTCCTAAATCCGGTGTCCAACTTGTTAGCCTATTCTGAACACAAGACGGCCTTTTTCTTTAAGAGTTATAAATTTTTTTGTTTCTATTGATGATGTCCAAGTCCAACAATGCAAAAGGGTAGCAGCGTTGGACCTAAGATTATCCTAACAGCGTTGGACCTAAGATTATCCTTCACATAATCTGATTTCATGCTAAGAAATATAAGACAATTCCTTGAGCGATCAGCTAGGATCTATGACCAGTGAAAAATGATTAGTTCTTTGATTAGCGACACTAGGGACGCTTTGATTACTAAATTTCTACTTTATTCCAAACGCCTTTGTCGATTCATAATTCTGACCTCTACATTGCTTTTTATGTCTCTCAGAGACAGCCTACTCGGAGATTTGTATATCTGTTGCTGATATATAAATCTCCGAATAGGCCGTCTCTGAGGGCAAGTGGGGAGCTTTCCCGAGGGCGTTTCTTGTTCCCATAGGGCTATAGAGAGGTGACTCCAACAGTCCTACTTGGTGCTAAGATCTTGCTTATTAGTGTTCAGTGTTCTTAGTAATTCTTTTGAGGAAGATATTTACTTCAAGTGTGTCATTATGCCAGTCACCTTTTATATGCTTCTTTCTTACTATTTACAAACTGCTACTGCTACAGCCAACAGTTGACGTAAAAATGGTGCTATCTGAGCTGATGGAGCGACTGTCAAACTACGCTGCCTCTAGTCCAGAAGTAAGTGATAACAAATTTTGTCCCATGGTAAAATTGACTCCGACATCTAGCTGACTAGAATATTGTGCAGGTATTGTCGGAATTCCTGCAAGTGGAAGCTTTTGGTAAACTGAACAATGCAATTGGGAAGGTAGGCTACTAGGTTTGATCTTGATCTCATAAGTCACTGATTTATCTCTGGATTGTTCTTGTTTAACCATCTTAGAGAAAGCTTCGTGATTGTTTTGCCCCCAAGCATCTAGAAATTGATTTACCTTTCTCTACTCTCAGGTTATCGAAGCACAGGTGGACATGCCAATTGTCGGAGCCATAACATTATACACCTCACTTCTTACGTTTACTCTCCGCGTTCATCCCGATTGCCTTGACTACGTTGATCTTGTACTGGTATGTTTCTCATGGAGTTGATATAGCCCATGTGTGCTTCTTTGACACGGGGAGTTTTTACTTCTAAGTGTTTACTGATGCACTGTTTGGTAGGACTTTGTATCTGCAGAAAGACATTGGGATCATTTATTGGTATTTCCACATGAGTTTATGTTCCCCTGTGACAGATGGACATGAGCTCATTGATGAGAATTTTTCGTCTTATCAATCTTACTAGCCTTTTGTGGGTCTATTACTTGCGAAACTTTGTCTGATCACACTGTATCTTGTGGCCTTAGATCATCATGTCCCATGACAGATACTTGAGTTGCCCTTTCCCTGCAGGGTGCATGTGTCAGGAAACTTTCAGGAAAGCCGAAGCTGGAAGACAGCCGGGCTACCAAACAAATCATAGCACTTCTAAGTGCTCCACTGGACAAGTATAATGATGCTGTTACAGCATTAACTCTTTCTAATTATCCCCGCATAATGGACTATCTTGATAATGATACCAAGAAAGTCATGGCAATGCTAATCATACAGAACATTTTAAAAAACTATACTTGCATTTCCACTGCTGATCAGGTACATTTCACCGATCTTCTCTTCCTTTTTAGCTATTTAGGCATTGGGTAGTGAGCATAGATATTTAATACGCATTTTCCTGCAGGTGGAAGCATTGTTTGAGTTAATCAAAGGACTTATCAAAGATATAGGCGAAACTTCTGCTGATGAGGTATCACGATCTCCATCGTCGTCGTTTTTTATTTCAATTTGCGTTTACTTTGTTTTTGGTGTATCTTTTAGAGAATGGAAGCTGGGGTGACATTTTTATTTGTACAAGTGCACCATGTCAGTTTTCTGCTTCCAAGCAACCTACTTTGTCTTCGGAAACTTTCAAAATTCTCATCGAAATAAACTTTTAGATTATAATGCAAACACATACCTATACTTGTATTTTGATGTACAAATACAGCTACAAAAGCAACAAAGCCTTAATGTTTAAATAGTTTGGGTCGGCCAGCTGCCAACATGGATCAGCATAAGAGACTGTTTGTTGATAGAGGAGAATGAGAGAGAGAGATGAAAGGAGACAATAATGAAGAGCACCAAGTAAAGCAAGGGGAGAATTGAGAATAAAGCCAAAGAAACCAATAAGCCAAGCAGAAAAGAGCGAAGAGGAAAGCGACAAGGAACGAGGAAAAAATAGAGTGTAAGGGAGGCAAAGTGAATAACTGAGAACAAAATCAAATAAAAGATTAAATATTCTGATGCAGTCATTCGCCATAACGGCATCACCTTTTTTTTTAGCTTACTTCTGTTCTCCTCGACCCTGCCTCTGCACTTCTGCAGTAAAGTTTTTGAGCCACTAGCTTATTCCAAAATCTACATATGCGTTGGTTTAATCTCTCTTATTGTGAAGTTAACTCTACGTTGTTCCTGTTCATATCCTTTGTGCTCCAACATTTGGTTTTTACCCGCTGAAGTGGCAACTGAGTGATTGATGTATGTATTTCTTTTCCTGCAATTCTAGTATGATGAGGAGGATTTCAAGGAGGAGCAGAATTCTGTAGCTCGCCTTATACACATGCTATATAATAATGATCCTGATGAGATGTTAAAGGTAATTTGTTGTATCCTTCTTAGATTCGACACCACCTAGTTCTACATTTTATCATGAAGAATACCTAACCCTTTGTGCACTGTGTCAGATTATATGTACCATACAGAGACATATCATGACTGGTGGTCAGAAACGATTGCCTTTCACTGTTCCACCTCTGGTCTTTTCTGCACTAAAGGTACTACATCTACGCTATATTGTCACACTTTGAACTATGAGATCTTCGTATCTAGTACATTTCTTCGTTCGAAATCTGTATAATGCTGTCTGTATTACAGCTGGTCAGGCAACTACAGGGTCAGGATGGTGAAGCAGACGGTGAAGAAGCGCCTGCAACGCCTAAAAGAATCTTTCAGTTAGTGAATCAGGCATTCCCTCCATCCTGCTATTTTTTTTATCTTACATACTGTTTTGAGGTTCATCTTTATTACTCCGTAGTATTTTTTTTTTCTGACCTTCAATTGGTTAAATAAGTACTTCGTAGTAGATTGATCTTATTAGTCACTAGTATGAGTCAAATTAACTAATCGATAATCACTCTTAATCCCAAGATCTAACCATGATGCATAAAATTTAAACTGGAAACAAATACTTTAGTGAAGATCTTTGGAGCGTTTCGAGTCGAGTGGTGCGTTTGATATCGAGATGAGAGCCCTAAGCGTTTTTCCTGAGTTGTCCACCAAAACCGATGAATCACCCGTGTTGGCTAGCTAGAATACTTCTAAGGATTTATGCGGAGATCTCAGAAGACAATTTTAGAGAGAAAATTCTCTCTTCTCTTCCGTCTTTGGAACGCCAAATGTAGTTATCTATAAGTGAGGAAATCCTTTAACTTCTCCATACCAAAATTACCTAATCCCACCTATAACCACAATTATGGAAGTCCCCATACTCATAATAATAGTAATACGGTAAGGAAAGAATCTTGTGTTTTTCTCTCTATTTGACCGATTTTACTAGTGTATTTGGGTGGATATTGTCTATCTAAACTAGCCTTAATGACCTCCTTCTGGGCCAACCTTTGTTCAGTTGGATGTTATTATAATTATGCAATTTTTATCCAACAATTTAATTTCCCAACATAGCCACAAATTATGGCCCAACTCAAATCACTCATTTAGTATTAACGGCTCCTTTGTTTGAAAGTTAGGCACCATAAGTGATAAGTCCATAATGCACGCTTAAGCGCTAGACCCAACTTGAATAGGGCTCAAATATTTACAAATACTCAGATCATAATTGGTTTCTAGCAAATACTATGACCTGACAATGATTTAACGTTGATAAGGGCTTAAGTCGTTTACCCAAATTAAAGTAATAACCCTGGGTAAACGACTTAAACCCTTATCAACGTTAAGGGTTGAACCACAAGGAGTAAGGGTCGCTTATCAACTTTGCATAATCTTAGTTTTAGTAAGCATGCCCGGGTGCAAAGCTAACTGAAATACTGGCCAAAATGCCTCAAGGAGCCTTAGGTGTTCCCTTACATAAGGCAGGGCTAGCAAGACACAATTTCATTATTTGTTTAGTTCTTTTATTATGCCCTTGCCTTTTCCCCAATATCACTTATCTTTTAACTTTTTTACCTGCCTACTCTCTTTCAAAAAAAAAAAAAAGAGTATTGTTGCACAAAATTTTATTTTTTAAATACAGTTTTGTCTCTAAAAATGGTGTGGTTTGTGTGTATGCGTCGGGCACTTTTGTCTGAGTACATTACGTGTATAATTCAAAGCGTACGTCAAACACAGTCGATTGATCCTGAAATGCTGACGTTCAAGGCCTGAATTCATTAGGCTCTTCTTTGTATATACATATGTATCCATGTGTGTATTTCTTCCCTTTACTAATCAGTCAATGTCCTTCTCTTACTGTCTCCATTCAAAGTTGAATTAGTAGCAACATTATATTATGTCTCTTTTATCTGATATACATCTTTTGTGGTTGCAGAGCATTGAGGCTCTTTCGGCTGTTCCATGTCCCGATATGGCATTGAGGCTCTATCTGCAATGTGCTGAGGTGCGATTGGAAATTTTGTATGATCGGTCAATATTGATAACTGTGAACGAATTTCTAACTTGCATTGTGTCCTCTGCTCATCTGTACGTAGGCCGCTTGTGATTGTGATCTTGAGCCATTAGCCTATGAGTTCTTCACACAGGCATTTATCTTGTACGAAGAAGATATCGCGGTAATTGCTTAATTGCTTTTTATTTAGTGCCCTTTGCAATTTGAAGGTGTTCCATGATTAGATAACTTTAACCGTTGTTTTCTTTGCTGCTACTAGGATTCTAAAGCACAGTTCACTGCCATACATCTTATAATTGGTACCCTACAGAGAATGTCTGTTTTTGGTGTGGAGAACAGAGACACTCTAACACATAAGGCAACAGGGGTATGACTATTATTTGATCATTCAATATTACAAGATTTTTTGGTAACGTATTCCTTACAGCTCTTCTTTTGTCGGCCCCCAGTACTCGGCAAAACTTTTGAAGAAGGCTGACCAATGCAGAGCCGTTTATGCATGCTCTCATCTTTTTTGGGTGGATGACCAGAATGGTATTAAGGATGGAGAAAGGTAGAACTGCTGCCCTTTTTTATTTGGCTAAAGAGTAGAGGCATGTTAATGGACACATGACGAGAAATCGTCAAAATTGCTTTCTATGAGAATTTAGAATGAACCAAGTTGTCAATACTCTCCCCAGTAAACTATGCTTTTTTTTTCGACGCATATCATATGTTATGCTTTATAGTTCAATTTGATTGCCATTCCAAATCATTGTGTTGCTGATGATCACAGGGTTTTGCTATGCCTGAAGCGTTCACTACGCATTGCAAATGCTGCCCAACAAATGGCAAATGTAACACGTGGAAGCAGTGGGCCAGTTACATTGTTCGTTGAAATTCTAAACAAGTTAGTCGATGAGAGTGAATCAGCACCATGCAACTTTAATTACGTTGTCGTGTTGTCTTTAGCTGACCTTGTACATTTATATGTGAAAATCTGCAGGTATCTGTATTTCTTTGAGAAGGGAAATCCGCAGATCACAAGTTTGGCAATTCAGGGTCTTGTGGAATTAATCAGAACCGATATGCAGAGTGATACATCAACGATAGATACAGCCACTACTGCTTTTTTCAATAGCACTTTGCGATATATTCAATTCCAGAAACAGAAAGGAGGTGTGATGGGTGAAAAGTATGATCCAGTTAAGTTGTGACATCTCTATTCTTTGGCGCTGTGCATAGTATGTCAATAAGTTTCAGTTTCGTTCAATTTCATTTGGTCGATGACAATTTACATAATCAAGGGCGCGGTAGACAAACCAGGTTTAAGAAGAGGATGAAACTAACAGCTTGCTCAAGTCGTCTTCTCTAAATGTTCATTTGTGTAATATCTCTGTATTTTTGTATATTCTTCGATATTGTTGTGGAAGTTCTTCAATAAATACAGGGCTCCTCGAGACAATGGGGGAAGATAATTTTGTACGCCCCTTTAAACATCTTTCGACATTGTACCGTCTCATTAATTAATTGATTTTCTCGTTACAACTTGAAGTTATTTTTTAGAGATTCATTGTCTGTTGTTTCAAGTGTGTCAAACTTCCACCACCACCACCACCACCACCACCACCACCACCACCACCACTTACTACTACTACTACTATTTCTTTCAGTTCCCGACTTGTAGAGGTGATGTGAGAACAACGCGAGAACATAACAAAACGGTGTGTAGTATTCTTTCCATCCCAAATTACTTGGCCTTTTTAGTCATCGCAAAATAATCTTTCCTTTCTCAATACCATTGATTGCTGTGTGAATTTTACCCAAACTTCTCTCTATTTTTCATTATTTAATTATATAAAAACAGTCAATCACTTTGAAACATAATTAATTAATTAATTAATCTGACATCCGCCCCATAATTTGGTAACCCGTCAATTTCTGTTCTACATTTGCACTGCAACATAAAGACCATAACACAGCAATGAACAAGACTTCAGTAGGTCTTCACCTAAACTCTTTCCCAGAAGTAAAATACAGCCTATGAACCAACATTTAACAGGGTAATTCTAAATATGTCTCCTATCCGTGTCATGTCAGTGTTCCGCCTTCCGTGCAACTCTGGTCACTGCCTAATTGCTGCAAACTGACTAGTTGAGCATATAAACTGCCAGGACGACCAATAAGCTCGTCATGGCTACCAATTTCAGCCACACTACCTTCTTGCATCACCGCAATATTGTCAGAGTCGCGTATAGTGGAGAGCCTGTGAGCGACTATGATGGTTGTCCGGCCTTGCATTAGCTTGTCTAGGGCTTCCTGTACTAGCTTCTCTGATGTTGTATCAAGTGCACTTGTTGCTTCATCTAACAGAAGGATAGAAGGGTCTTTTAGTATGGCCCGAGCAATGGCCACCCTTTGTTTTTGTCCTCCTGATAACTGTGACCCCTTTTCCCCCACTCTTGTGTCATAACCATCCTCCATCCTGCTTATAAATCCATGAGCATTTGCTGCTTTAGCGGCTTTCATTATCTCGATTTCTGTTGCCCCCTCGTTTCCATAGCGTATGTTCTCGTAGATTGTGGTGGAGAACAATGCGGGCTCTTGTTGAACAAGGCCTATCCTCTGTCTTAGAGACTTCAAGTTCAAACCCCGAATATCAAACCCATCTACCAAAACAGACCCGAAAGACGGGTCATAGAATCTGATAATGAGGCTAATCAATGTGGATTTTCCTGACCCACTTTGTCCAACAACTGCTAGACTCTTTCCTGCAGGAATCTCAAGGTTGAGATTCTTCAGAATGATCATGTCGGGCCTCTCGGGGTACACAAAACTGACATCTCTGAATGTTATATCTCCTCTAATGTCAGTTATTATCTGTGATTTGGGATCATCAGAATTAATTTTCGGTTTTCTGTTAAGTATGCTAAATACTGAGCCAAGTGCATCAGATCCCTTTAATATTTCAGGAGCAAGAGTAAGGGCTTCAGCGACTGAGAACGATGTGATGATTAAGACCATGAAGGACTTGATTATATTTCCAAAATTAGTGTCTCTGTGTTTCAGCAGGGTGGAAGCATACCAAAGAGTAAGAGCATAAGAACAGAACGCGAGCATCTGTGAGATCCCGTATCCCAAACCTGATATATGGCCTCGCAAAAGAGCCTGTTTATTTGGTTGGTTTAAGTGCTTACAGAATTGGTTTGTGATTTGCTCTTCTGCTCCAAATGCAGCAATGGTTCTAATGTTGGAGATTGCTTCTTGAGCTAAAGCATTGGCCTCAGAGTAGGCTTTTGTATAATTCCCTCCGAAGCCCCGTAGGAAAAATTGCTGAAACATACAGAGATGGATGCTTGTTAGGCCTTCATATTCTTGTATGATTTGCAAGTTTCAACTTTTTTGAACTCGACACGTTACCCAAAAGTTTTTAGGAAAAAAGAGGTAAAGACAACTTTGGAGAACCATTTTGAAGAATAAAGTGTCATGTATGATAAGGAAGCAACAGCCCATACCTCGGCTATGGCTGCTCCGATGAGGAGGGGAAACATAGCAACAGTGACAGCTGCAATGCGCCAGCTGAAGATAAAAGCCACAGCAAAAGCCGTCACAATGAGTGCTCCATTCTGAACTATCGTTGATAGACGATCCACAAGAGCAATCCTCACAAGAGTCGCATCTGCTGCTAATTTTGATGTCAGTGACCCTACTCCGTTTCCTTGTTCATCAAACCACCCCATTTCATTCGACACCATAGCTGGTTTAGCAAACAATCTAGTCAGTGAACCATGAAGCATCACAATAATATTATGTAGATGGGTTAAATTTGAAGATATGAACCTGAAAACATAGATAAGCGGATACGTGTAGTGATTCTTTCTCCCATCAAAGTGTAGAAGTAATGTTGCATGAGATATATGGGAATAGTAACGGAAGCTAATCCCAGGAACACAAATACTAGTATCTGAACATCATATCTGATTTTGGATTCGTCATTAGAATAGAATGCTGTCAACATATAAGTGACTCCCAGGGCAAACAATGGAGCTTCTACACCCGCGAGAGCTGCCCCAAGTGACCCCAATACTGCATAAAGAAACTCAGGCGCGCTCAGCTTAACCAGTTCTTTCAGAGATGGGATATGGTCTTTTGAAATTGATTCCTCTTGACCGCCTTTCTTAGAAATTGAAAAACTTTCCGTAGAATGAACACCTGGGGTAGATTTTTCGACACTTGAAACTTGCTTAGGCTGTTGGGAGTGTTTTGTAGTTTGTGAAACTTGGAGGCTGACTAAGGTTGCATATTCCCCGTGCTTGGACATCAGCTGGTCATGAGTTCCCGACTCAACAACACGACCATTACTTAGAACAATAATCTGGTCGACATCTCTGATGGTTGATAATCTATGAGCAACAATGAGAGTTGTTCGATCTGACATGATCTTCTCGAGTGCTTTCTGAACTACAAGTTCTGACTCGGCATCAAGAGCACTAGTAGCCTCATCAAGGAGCAATATTTTTGGATTTCGAATCACAGCCCTGGCTATTGCTATCCTTTGCTTCTGTCCTCCTGACAGCTGACTTCCTCTCTCTCCTACCTGACACCATTACAACTCTGTTGAGTCCTACTCCATATAACGTAGGCTCGGTGCATTTGCAGTTTCAAAAACATTACCAAGAATAGGAGATTAGAATTTAGAAGTGAAGCCTACCTGAGTATCATAACCATTAGGTAGAGATTGAATAAAAGCGTGTGCATTTGCAATTTCGGCAGCTTCGATGATTTGCTTCATATCTGCATCTTCTTTACCATACAGAATGTTGGCTGCAATTGAAGTAGCAAATAGAGCTGGCTCTTGGTTAACTAATCCCATCTGCTCTCTCAACCACTTTAGCTGCAGCCTTTGCACATCATGCCCATCCAAATGTATACTTCCTGGTTTCATTTCCTTGTAATGATTAGTTGTTTGCTCTTTGAGCGACGTTCAGTAAACAGATACAACATTACCCCAAGTCCCCAATGCAGCGGGGTAAGGAGGATCAAATAATGTCGTCTTATCTCTGTATTGAAACACAGCTAGACAGTTTTCAGATGACCAATAACAACGGTTATGGCCTGCATCTGAAATTCCGTCAACTGTCTGCTACATCTCATACTAGGACAATTAAAACCAGGACAGAACTAGGAAAACAAAATACTGATATAGGAAATCCATCCGAATACCTGAAGACGGGTTGTAAAACCTTTGAACCATGGAGATTACGGTGCTTTTTCCTGAACCACTAGGGCCAACAATAGCAAAATTCTTCCCGGCTTCAACTGAGAAACTCAAACCTTGAAAGATCCTCTTAGATCTTGAGGGGTACGCAAAGCAGACCTCACGGAACTCAATTTCCCCGGTTACAGCTGGTAATGTTATCCCGGTGACAAGCCTTTTTGAAGAGTTGTCTTCCGTTTCAATCATTCCTATTATATTAGCAGCAGCAGCGCGGCCTTTGGCGATGGCTGCTAGGTTTGGAGCTGCTTGGCCAAGCGCACTAGAAGGCATAAATCGGGATGTTTTAACACACGCATGCTTATTGACAACTACTCCCTCTATTTCAATGGATTCGCTACATTTTCCATTTTGGGGTGTTATTTTCGTTCTCCTTCAAACTTAGTCCAAAAGAAAGCGTAGTGAATCCAATAGAACAAAGGGAATGCTAGCTTGTAGCTGAAGTTAATAGGTGTCTTTGATTTAGAAAACTTACAATCCACTGAAGATGACATTAATAATGGTGGAAAAGGCTTTGCCTCCATTAGTTTGATGATGCCGAACAAGTATGCTGGCATACCATAGAAGTAGAGCCCAGGCACAGAAGAGCAGTCCATATGTAAACCCGATACCAAGTCCTTTGACTAACCCACCCTTCTTCCCTAGCTTTAGCGCTTTCTCAAGTGATCTACTGTACTTTTCCACAGCCCTACTCTCGCCTACAAATGAATGAACTGTCCGAATTTGTGAAATAACCTGATCAATCATCAATGGAAAGAAATGATCAAAAAAGTTGGAAAATTGCTCGAATATCAAATTTTATTGGACTGATGGACTATGTTACTCATATAACATTGTGTCTGACACTCAATGGGAAACTTCATTTAAGCCAAACATGAAAAAATTTCATAAAATAGCCGAGATCAACACGTGGACATGCGTTTGTCATATACGAGTACTTGTGACAGAGTTTGAATAGTATAGCTCAGAGATTGGGAGAATAAGTTACAAACATACCTCTTCAGCAACCTTCCCAGAGTCGGCATAAGCAGCTTCGGCTTTTTGGGAAAGAGTGGACATGATGACAGTGTAAGTTCCACCAGCAACAGCAATGAAAGGAACAACACCCAGTGTAAGAAGAGTAAGCTTCCATACTGACATGAAGCCTAGTATAAATCCCATCATGAACTGAGATAAGTACCGAAATGTATGTCCTATCTGCATCATTAACAGGCCCGGAACTCAAGATACAAAATTATACTCTCAGGTTAAAAGCCAAGAAATGAAGAGAAAATACCTTGTCTCCTATGGCATCCTGTACAAGTATTGCGTCGCTAGAGATGTGGTACACCAGGTTCTTCTTCTGAGCTTCAGTATCAAAGAAATCCATGTCTTTCTTTAATACTGCTTCTAAATACTTCAAACGTAATCGCGCTGTTTGCCTTTCCCCTGTCTGCATCCAGAAGGCAACTCCTGCACAGAAATTTGGCAGTAAAAACTGAATCAGTCATTCGATATCAGAACCCAAAAGTTTCTTACAAACCAAGTGAAGAGTAAAACTTACCTATCCATGAACTTATAAACACCAGCGATCCGAGGTAAACCAGGTACAGAGAATACTGCAGTCACCAGTACATATTAATCCATTATTCTTCTTTTAAACCAATTGCAGTAACTTATTTTTATGGCATTTTAGTAGTAAATCCTTAGAATTACTCGCATTATCCGAATTTCCAACAATTCTGGAATGGAGAAATGAAATTGATATTTCTGTGATTTATGTCGGTAACCCAACTACCCAAGAGAGGTATCATGATCAAGGACTACATATTTATCACTGGGTCCTGTCGCGACACAAATTGTATTACGACCTTACTTGAACATGACCTTAAAAGACTGTCTCAAATTAAACGACACCAACAAAATGAAGATAAATACCTGAGCTACACGAGCAGACAGGTTATGAGGATCAGATGAAAACTTTCCCAAAGAATCGATCATATGCCCGAAAAGCAGGAAGAAGACAGGTAGAGCAGCACCATGAACACATGCTCCAATGCTCCCAAATAACATCAACAGATAGTCTAATGTATCTGCAGCTTTAAACAACCCAAGAAAGGACACTGTTCTCACAGTGCTTGAACTCGACATTGTCGCTTCGTCATCCATTTTTGATGACTGTACTTCCTCAGAAGCCATCTTCACAGCTAGATGAGAAGAATGCAAGCTAATAATAATACAGTTGAGATTTATAGAAGAACCAATGGCAATGGTGATGACTTGATATCCTTTATTTCCTCATCTTGTAGTCATTAAATGCTCTTTGCTTTTGTTTACAGTTGGCCAACTAAAATAAAGTTATGTAAATAAATAAAATTTACAAAAAAGGGTAGAAAAATAAATGAAAAATGTTTCTTCAATGGCATTTCTAGTAAAATTCCATGATGCCCTAGATTAATTGCCTGTAAACAAATAAAGTGCATGTTTCTTTGTCTTACAAATCTACGTACTAGTAGTCTAGTACTACTCTCCCTCTTTGGCGCAAAGATTTAATTAGGAGCAATTATGTTGAACCGGTCACAAAAAAATGAGTAATTATATCCGTTACAAGTTTTTAATGGGTCACGTTCTCCCACTTGGGTAGATAAGACAAAGCATAAGAAAATCCAAATGGCTTGTCTTTTCCTACCCAAGTGGATAATACTCAATCAGTTTGCGACGGATATGTCCGTCACAAATGACAATAAACTTTAATTCTTACTTTAGACGGACACTATCTGTTTAAAGTTATAGACGGGTCCAAATATCACAGCACTTTCATAATAAGACAAACAATAAGGGGGATGTCACCGCTTTGTCTTATTAGTAGGGATGTCATTGGGACGGGTACAAGTGAATACCGCCCCGCACCCGCCTCAGCTGGGACGGGGATGGGTAGAGCTTTGGCGGGTGGTGGGGCGGGTGCGGGTACGAAAATTGTACCCGCCATGGGTAATGGGGCGGGGATGGGTTTTTTGCATCTTACCCGCCTCCTACCCGCCTACCCGCCAATCCTTAAAAAAATTAGTACAATTATGACAGTTTTTTTAATCTTATCAAGTTATAATTGAGATATAATGGTACCCGCCACGGGTGGTGGGGCGGAGATGGGTACGAGTATTCCTTGGTGGGTACGGGTACGGGGAATCTATATCCACCACCGCCCCGCCCCAATGACATCCCTACTTATTAGGTAAGTGGTGACATATTACCCGTCTACACTTTAGGCGGATATATCCGTCTAAAGTAAGACTAATTGAACAATAAATAACAGATAAAAGCGTATTTAATTTTTTTTTTTCTGAGAGTATAAAATTGATCTTGAACCTCCAATCACGGTTTAAGCTGATGGTTATTATTCTACTTTAGAAATGAGTGTCCCAAATTCGACAAAAATCCCAGACCGGAAATTGGAATCTTAAAAAATGTTGGAAACCACCAGATTTTTCACACCCCTAGTTGGACCCTGACTCTCAGCAAGACCCCTATTGGCTATTAGTCGTTTGAGGTGGCGACTAACAAATTTAAGATACATACGAAGTATATAACAACTGGATTGGGTGAAACAGATTATATTTCTGGTCAAATTTTGACCGATTTATTACTAGTATGGGATCTGTAAGCATTTCGGTTTTGTTTATTTTAATTCATTGTTATAAAAAAAAGTGTAGTAACTTTTTATGTTAACATGTTTTGAATTCATGCCATAATTATCACAACTAAATGATGTCATTATTAAAATTAGTTGTATTTGCTCACAAGTTTAAATTTGGTACAGCATGGTGAATTGCTTATGACTTCACCAAAAAGGTGGGGTGTAGTAATCATCAATCATTATGTAGCTGATTATAGGTTGAATCCACATTATTCACGAAATTTATTCTTGTACTAGAAAGAGGTAATAAAAACACTATAGTGGTTAAGAGTAAGGCCCTGTTCTTTTGGACTGAAACTTATAGGATCTGAACTGAACTGAACTTCTAGGATCTGAACTGAACTGAACTGAACTTATAGGATCTGAACTGAACTGAACTTATAGGATCTGAACTGAACTGAACTTATTGGATCTGAACTGAACTTATAGGATCTGAACTGAACTTATAGGATCTGAACTGATCTGAACTGAACTTATAAGATCTGAACTGAACTTATAGGATCCGAACTTAAATTAACTTAATTAAATTAACTTAACTTAACTATTATT
>JAGPOY010000741.1:9374-30331 GCA_018983105.1 Silene uniflora | reverse complement strand
CCCATTGTCCATTTCCGTCTATTCACAAAAGTGTCCCATTGTCTATTTTTGGCAATGTTTTATTCTTATTTTAATCACTTCAACCCCACAACAATACCCCACTTCACCCTATAACAATACTTATTTTAATCACTTCACTCACAATAATACCCCACACTACCTTCCCTCTCTCCAATTACCTCACCCCACTAACAATACTTTACATTATTTAACTCATTTCCTTAATTCTCGTGCCATTCCGACATCGGGACACTTATAATAAGTGGGAGGGAGTATTAAAATAAGAGTAAAAGAGTTGTGTGGGGTTGGTGTTAAGAGAGAGGAATGAATTATTAGGAGTTAAATAAGGAGTTGTGGACCAAAACATTAAGAAAAGTATTAAAATAGGAGTAAAAGAAATGGGTGGGGTTTTGTGATAGGAGAGAGGAATGAATAAAATAAGAGTAAAAGTTTCCAAAAATAGAAAGGGGAAGATTACTTGAATAATCCGTTTTAGGAAATAGGGAAGATTATAGTGAATGGGAGGGAGTATATTATATTCAAGAAATATTTCTAATTTTTACATAAAAACTTTTGCATTTCATTTGGCAAAAAAATATCGCTAAAAAAATTATGAAAATAATATAATCAAGTTCGTGATAAAAAATGATATCATTAGAGTATAGATTTCATATAATTTGCACATATTAAAATTGTGTAATTCATTGTATGTTATATGTCCCACATTGAAAAATAATATATGTGTGATAAATATGCTACGTATAAATAATAGAATTGTACCACATCGAAAGATTAACATAAGGTGGGTGATTCTATGAGTATAAATAGGAGGCATCATTGAAGATATCAACCCAAAATCCGAGTCTCTTAAGTATTGTCTTTAAGAGCTCTTAAGAGTTGTATCATATCTCTACAATATGATATAAAAAATAAAGTGGATATATACGTAGAGTATATATCTATCTATCTATTTTTTTTTAACAGTATCAAATGATTGAGACGGAGGACTATCAAAACATCAATTGAATTTTTATTTACAGTATCAAATGATTGAAACGGAGACTATCAAAACATCAATTATTTTTTTTTTAACAGTACCAAATGATTGAGACGGGGGACTATCAAAACATCAATTGATTTTTTTGTTAACAGTATCAAATGATTGATACGGGGATTATCAAAACATCAATTGATTTTTTTTTTTAACATTATCAAATGATTGAGATGAGGAGTATCAAAACATCGAATGAGTTGAATGTTCGCCCAAAAAATCCATGGTGCATGAATCCAACACAAGGCATAATTATAATTGATCTAACAGTATCAAATGATTGACAGAGGACTATCAAAACATCAATTGAATTTTTTTTTAACAGTATCAAATGATTGAGACGGGGGGACTATCAAAACATCAATTGAAATTTTTTTAAGAGTATCAAATGATTGAGACGGACACTATCAAAACATCAATTGTTTTTTTTTTAACAGTATCAAATGATTGAGACGGGGACTATCAAAACATCAATTGAATTTTTTGTTTAACATTATCAAATGATTGAGACGAGGAGTATCAAAACATCCAATGAGTTGAATGTTCGCCCAAAAAAATTCATAGCAATTAGAGGTGACTCAATTTTTATAACCCGTGCAACGCACGGGAATGAAATCTAGTGATGAATGATATAGATAGATGTAATTATAGAAGTAACCCTTTACTATTAGGAGAAAGAAATTTGACTCCAAAATCGTTAAAACTATCCCAACCAATCCGAACCCTCCAAAAAGCACTTGAAAATAAAATCCAACGATCCAAAAAAGATGAACGACAACCAAATTAGGGTTTATACAGAACTTAATTCTCAACACACTATATAAACCCAACAGTTACACATTCGCCGGTTGCGGTGCAGCACTTTCTGCTCTGACCCCAAAAAAATTTCATCCAAATTTTCTCTTTGTTTTTACTTCTTCAATCTTCATATCATCATCGTCGGAAATTTTTTGATTTCGCGACGATTTATCCCTTAACCAAAAACAAATCCAATCTCTCTTCTTCTATATCCTTAAACCCTAAAAAATCCCACAAAAAAATCGACTTTTTTTTTTCTTCAAATTAGGGTTTTTTGTTCTTGTTATTAATTTGCAGTGATTTTTGTTTGAAAAAGAAGAGAGAGGAAAAAAATGGCTCAAGCTCAGGTGCATGTTCCGGGTCAAGGTGGTGTTGCTGGTGTGGTGAATGGTGGTGTACCGGGTTCTAACCCCGGTGCTGGTGCTGGTGCGGCTGCGGCTGCTCTCGTTACGACATCGCTTTATGTGGGTGATTTGGATTTCAATGTGAATGATTCCCAGCTGTATGATCTGTTTAATCAAATTGGGCAAGTTGTTTCTGTTAGGGTTTGTAGGGATTTGACTACTCGCCGTTCGCTTGGTTATGGTTATGTCAATTATAGTAACCCCCAGGATGGTAATTATTTTCATTTCTTTACTATATTGCTTTATTTAGAATGTAATTATAATTATAAAGTCTATGTTTCTGTTTAGATTTGATATTTTACTTGTATGGGTGATTGATTTGGACTTGTTGACTTGTTGTTGTGGGTATACGATGGCGATTGAAATTATGAATTACATGAATTTGCAGGTTTTGATTAGAAAGTGATTATTTTTGGGATTAAAGGTTGTATCTTTTATCGCAGCTTAGTATTAGTACGTTTCGTATGTTTTATTAGATGTGTGTATACAAACAATGTAGTTGCATCGAGTTAATAAACAGGATTTGAAGGTTATGTTTAGGGTAACTGTAGTGTTTAGTAGCTGTGTGTACAATGTAGTTGCGCTGAGGTAAGGAGGCACGATTTGAAGGCGGGTGAATTGATGATGTCTATAGAAAGTAATATGAAGCTTTGAGTGTCTGTTCTGTTCATTGTCAGGGTGCTTACATTTATGTGAAATGTAAGATGCTTACATTGAATACTCCAATGTCAGATGCTTACATTGAATACTCCGATAAATTATCGATGTAATTTAGTATGAAGTTTCCACTCTAGGGTTTGTTGAATTTGTTAGAAAGCACGAACGCATATGAGATTTCCTTGAATGATTTCTTTTGATATATTTTGACAATTTATGCTGTACAATGTATGCTTAGATTTTTGTCTCATATTGGAAATTATACCTTTCAGCTGCAAGGGCTTTGGATGTCTTGAACTTCACTCCCCTGAATGGAAAGGCTATCAGGATCATGTATTCGCATAGGGACCCAAGCATCAGGAGAAGTGGGACTGGAAATATTTTCATCAAGGTTATTTTTTCCTCTTTGATTTTTTTTGTTTGGTTTATACTTAGATAAACCTGTGTTTGGTTGTCTAGAGATCAGTTATTTTCCTGATAACACGATCTACACCTTAGAATTAAAGGTTCTTGTTTGCTTTAGTGAATTTTTCGTGCATCCAGCCTGGTTTATGTTGTGTACAAAAGTACAATTTCATAAATTTTTCTGTATCATTGTATCTTATTTGCATATTTTGTGCATCTACAGAATTTGGACAAGGCAATCGACCACAAAGCTTTACATGATACTTTCTCCTCATTTGGAAACATTCTGTCATGCAAGATTGCTACTGATGTCAACGGCCAGTCCAAGGGTTATGGGTTTGTTCAGTTTGATACTGAGGAAGGAGCTCAAAAAGCCATTGAGAAGTTGAATGGTATGCTCATCAATGACAAGCAGGTGTTTGTTGGACACTTTGTTCGTAAGCAGGAAAGAGACACTGTTTCAAGTAGGACAAAATTCCAGAATGTTTATGTCAAGAATCTCTCAGAATCAACTACTGACGATGACCTCAAGAAAATTTTTGGTGAATATGGACCAATAACAAGTGCTGTGGTTATGAGGGATGCTGATGGAAAATCAAGGTGCTTTGGGTTTGTTAACTTTGACAACCCAGAAGATGCTGCTAATGCTGTTGATGCTTTAAATGGCAGCAAATTTGACGAGAAAGAATGGTATGTTGGTAAGGCTCAGAAAAAGACTGAAAGGGAACAAGAATTGAAGGGAAAGTTTGAGCAAACTATGAAGGAAGCTGCTGATAAGTATCAGGGTGCAAATTTATACATCAAGAACTTAGATGACACCATTGATGATGAAAAGCTGAAAGAGCTGTTTGCAGAGCATGGAAAAATTACCTCGTGCAAGGTTGTTAGATATCATTGGCACTTCCATTCTTCTTTATTAATTTTTACTCCCTAGTCCCTATTCTGAAGTCTGTTTCAATCTATTCACCCAATCTTCAGGTTATGCGTGATCCCAGTGGTATCAGCAAGGGCTCTGGATTTGTGGCATTTTCGACACCTGAGGAAGCTTCTCGAGCTGTGAGTACATAACCTTCTAATTTATTATGACTGAATTCAATGATGTTTACGAGGAGTGTATTCTAAGATGGTTATTTCCCTAATACATTGTTTCTTTCCCTAATCTCAGCTTGCGGAGATGAATGGCAAAATTATTGTCAGCAAACCTCTATATGTTGCACTTGCTCAGCGTAAAGAAGATAGAAGGGCTCGCTTGCAGGTAAAGACTCAGATTTTCTCTGCTTTGTTTTACCTGACCGTTTTCCCAGTATGAACCTCGGGAAATCTATGAGTAATGTTATTTGCTGGGTCTATCACCGCCTTTCTATCTGTGATATGATTCCGCTAATGTGTATCGGGTCTCAAATTTTGATGAATGTTACTTTGTGGCAGGCTCAGTTTTCCCAAATGAGGCCACTTGCTATGACACCTTCTGTTCCTCCCCGCATGCCAATGTATCCTCCAGGTGCCCCAGGGCTTGGACAGCAGATCTTCTACGGCCAGGCACCACCTATGATGCCTCCACAAGTAAGAAGAGCTTTGTTATAGCTACTACTTCCCTCGTCAATTTCAATTTCTGTGTCTAGTGCTGATGATCTTAATATTTATTATGGAGTATTACTTGTGCTCTTTTGTTTCCTTATTGGGTAAATGTTTGCGTGTGACTAAGGATTTGAGTACTTCCTAAATCATTCTTCTTTTCTGTTTGAGTTATTGCTTTGAATTGCATGGAATACTATTGATTGAACATAAAGAGTAACCGAGTTTTAGAACAGAATTCAGAGGTCAAGTATTTGTTATAAGGTGTTTCCTGTTATCTTAAAACTTTTTACTTACAAGTGGTGGAGAATGGATTGGTTTTTCTGTACAAAATGCTAATATGTGCCCTTTTCGTTCGTAGTCTATTACACATTTCTAGTACAATGAACGTATGATTTTGTGGGACACGTAGGGATATGATAGCATGAATGTTCTCTCCAATTTTCTTGAATTTGTGAAGTAGGGTTCATTTGTAAAATGTGTATCCTGAACTAACGTACTATTACAGGCTGGATTTGGATATCAACAGCAACTTGTACCTGGAGTGAGGCCAGGAGCAGCGCCAATGCCCAACTTCTTTGTTCCCTACATGCAGCAGGGACAACAGGGTCAGCGACCGGCTGGAAGGCGTGGTTCTGGTCCCGTTCAGCAGAATCAACAACCTGTGCCTATGATGCAGCAACAGGTTGGCCACCCCACATTCTCATTTCTTTTCACTTAATATAGGACTAACCTATCTCATCCTTATGGATGGCTAAGTAGAAAAAAAGCCAGGGTTGTTCAAAGTTTGAACCACCTGAAAAGAGTTGGGACAGAAATGTCTAAATTGGCCATAAAGCATGTTGATTCTATTTTATTGAAGTGGGAGCAAATAATCTCTTTGAAACAAGCAAAATCCACTGCGCTGTCATTCACATTATTTGAAATTTCTAAGTAGTACTTATTTCATGTAATATGGAAAAGACTATTGTTTGCCATCATTTCCTTATTGTTGCTTCAATCTCTATAATGGGTGGCTGTTTTGCATTGATCTAGATGCTTCCAAGAGGGCGTGTTTACCGATACCCACCGGGCCGTAACATGTCCGAGGTTCCAATTCCTGGAGCTATGCTTCCGGCATATGACATGGGTGGCATGCCTTTACGTGATACTGGAATGGCGCAGCCTGTCCCGATTACTGCGTTAGCAAGTGCCTTGGCTAACTCATCTCCTGAACAGCAGCGAACGGTGCGCTCCATTATTCAACATCTTTTTACTCTGATTTTGTCAGAAAACAACTTACTAACTGTTCAACTACCATAATTTTTTGCCAAAAAAAAACCTGCTAGCTTTTATGACGTTTTTCTTGGCCAAGATACCAGATTTGTATGTGCCTAGTGAGTTGTGAGTTGTTCAGACCCAACTTTATTTGTTGTGACAGTAAAAGAAGTAGGCTTAGTGGGAGCCTAGTGAGTCCTTTTGAGTTGGGACATAACCGAAGCTGTCGTTTTTATCTTTTACACACCGACGTCATTTTTGGCCCATTTTTTTTTCTACACAATTTGTCGTAGCGTAGCGAGTAATAACCTTGTGACCAAGCATAATGAGTTTGTCGAACAAATATTATCCTGATATGAAAAAACTATAACCAAACTCTACTCTGTCTTGCTCACTGCGCCCCTTTTTATATATATTTTGCCGGTGGGCATTGGAGTAATTAGAAATTTGTTGCATTGAATATGCAGATGCTGGGAGAAAGCTTGTATCCACTAGTGGATGCCATAGAGCATGAGAATGCAGCAAAGGTGACCGGTATGCTCCTTGAGATGGACCAACCAGAAGTTTTGCACTTGCTCGAGTCCCCAGATGCTTTGAAGGCCAAAGTTTCCGAAGCAATGGAAGTACTCCGGACTGTTGCTCAACAGGGTTCCAATCCTCCCGATCTTTCTTCTTTGTCACTCAACGACAACCTGGTTTCTTAAAATGCATTCAGTGTCGTCTAGAGTTTGGTTGTGTTAAGACCAGCTTTAAACTATTTTACTGCTCTGTGATGTTTTTGGAGTTCTTATTTGCCTGGAGTTTTAGTTTGTTCTTTTTGTTTGACACTTAGTTTTGTGAGATTTATTTATCCTTCATTTGCACGAAATTTGCTATTAAGACATTTTCCCCTGGATTTATCTGCATCTGGATTGGTAATACTATCTAGCAACAAGATGGTGTACCATAAAATATTTCGGAACATATGAATGCTTAGCAGAATGCCGAGAGCAGCTTGGATGAACTGGCAAGAGTATTAGTTAAATCGAACGAATTTGTTTACTTGTTTTACGTGGTGGTTTTGGTTTTTGTTTCTTCGGTCGATTTTTTTATTTTTATTTTGAGCATGATTATTATCCTGAGCATTGATTTTTTGATATTACTAATAAAAGCAAATTTTTATCTGATTAAAGCTTGATGAGTATGGTCCTAGTTCTGCAGTTGTTATTTGATCTAAAGAACGTAACAAGTTATCGCTCTATCTAGGAAACTAATCAGATACATAGGGCTAATGTTATATGTCGAAGTAATTCATTGTTAAGAGTATTAGATTAGATGTCTACATGACTACATCTATGGTTTTTGGTATAATAGTTTAGTAATTTTTTTATCGATCCAAATGTCACTGATAATTTTTCTTGAAAATTGAGATAGCATTATTTATTTACTGAATTTAAGGACCACCCTATGGTATAAATATAAATTTGACAACAAATGTAATGAATCTGATTAGTATGCAATTCATGATTCATCCATCTTTAACAAAAATGATTTTTTTTATTCTAATATTTGAAGGAATATGAAGCTAAAGTATATCGGTGTTTATAGCTTCTTAGAACTCGTATTCATGTTCGGACAACCTTATTTTTAATTAACTTCTCAATTAATGAAGAGTTCAAGCTCTGCACCTATCGGCGATGACTACAATACAATCGAGCTATCACCAGCATTTTTTTCCCCACCGAAAAGCGAGGTTTCAAACATAATGACTTGAGAGATCCTTTATGAGACTACCTCCGAATCGGCCGCAATAAGACGCCTCTTTGGGTGAGCTCAGCCTACCTGCCTCAGGGGATGAAGCGCATCTACTCACGGACTTGCGTATTTTTAACAAAAAGGAAGCCAGTGAACTAAGCGAAGTGAGCTAAGGGAGGCATGGGCCTGTTTTGTGTTTAAAGACTGGGATCAAAACGACTCACTCGGCCCTCGGGCCCTCAATTCCGTCGCTCACAAGCACCCGGAGGGCCTGTCGAGGGGAATGCTGCAGCAGTTGCATAGAGCTCTTCCAGAACCTTAAACCCCGGGTGAAGTGGTGATTTACCCCCATAACTCTGTGCAATTGTGAAATTAACCCCCATAACTTTCAATTGGAGTAATTTGGCCCCATAACTAACGTAATAAGTGAAATTAAATCCTTTAATCAAAATCTCACGAGAAATTAATTTTATCATAAGTAAAAATAGTTATGTTTTTATGAAGAAAAAAAAATTAAACTTTAAAATTTTAAATTTTTTTTAGCATAAATTAGATTCAAAAATAATATGAATTACATACTAAAATCATTTTTTTTACCTAAGTATCCAATTTGATACTCCCTCCCACTTATTATAAGTGTCCCGTTGTGGGAATGGCACGGGAATTAAGGAAATGAGTTAAATAATGTAAAATATTGTTAGTGGGGTGAGGTAATTGGAGAGAGGGAAGGTAATGTGGGGTATTATTGTGAGTGAAGTGATTAAAATAAGTATTGTTATAGGGTGAAGTGGGGTATTGTTGTGGGGTTGAAGTGATTAAAATAAGAATAAAACATTGTCAAAAATAGACAATGAGACACTTTTGTGAATAGACGGAAATGGACAATGGGACACTTATAATAAGTGGGAGGGAGTATGATTTTTTGGGAAAAAAAAACAATTAACAATTTTATGTGTAAATTTTTTGTTTTGATTAATTTTTACAAAAAATATTTTGTATTTTTCATAAATACATAACCATTTTACTTTGTGATAAATTGAATTTTTAGTGAGATTTTGATAAAAGGGGTTTAATTTCACTTATTACGTAAGTTATGGGGCTTAATTTCACAAGTGCACAAAGTTATGGAGGTCAATCACTACTTCCCCGCTCAAACCCCCTTTCCTACTCAGCAACATTTCTCTTCTCAACAAAAATACTTTTAGTGACATGATTAGCAGTGTGTATAAGACATGAAATATTAACATTATTAACTTAGGATCCGTGCAAATTGCACGGGCATTCATAGTAACATATATACGAAGTAATAATCTTAGTTTTGTTCAAAAAAATTACATTGTAATTTGATCTTATTGAAGTAACATAATATTGAATCGAAATAAACATACTTCCTCCTACCTAGGATAACTGTCCCATTTGATTAATATATGAGTGGACTGTGGAGTATTTTAATCAAATGAGACAGTTATCCTGGGTATAAGAGAGTAAAAGAATTACTCCATATTATAGCCTATCCAAAAGAGTATATCGTACTTTTGATATTGCTATAACCTTTGATCATGTAGAGAAAGTAATACATATATAGCTCGATATATTAAAAAAATGGAGAGAGAAAGTTCTAGCTTCTCTCTTGTTTTGGGGCGATTTTAGGGTTCTTCTCCCTGCAAATGGCTAGGAAAAAAATCACTAAAAATCAACCTAAAATTAAGAAATCTAAAGCAAAAATTCGCCTTTCATTTTCCAATTGTTCGGATCTCAATCTTGATAGTGAAAAGAGTGAAACTTTGACACCAATGGCAGCTCCTGTTGATGAAGGGTCGACTTCTCAGGTAGGACCTTCTCCTTCAGAAGCTCAGAATACGAAATCTCTGGGTGAAATCATGGGTATTCTAGTCATACAACTTGAGAATATTGTGGAGGATGTACCATATGAATCAGAAAAGGACCAGGATTCAGAGGAGCACGAACTGTATGATGATCAGGAAGAAACACCGGAGCATGAAGAAGGATGGACAAAGGTTGGTAAGTCTCGATCTCCCTCTTTGTCTTCACAGAAGTCAGCTTCAAATTGTATGTTGCAATTGACCATAGATGACGTACAACCCGAAATTGATTACTGGTCTACTGCGGTGGTTTGCTACGTTTTGGGGGGTAACCCGCCGTGGGAACTTATGTCTGGGTTTGTGAATCGTATTTGGGGGAAATACAAATATGATAAGATTGCTTTCTTGCCCAATGGAGCTTTTCTCGTTCATTTCCCTACCCTTGAGTGCAAAAATTTGGTATTACAGCAGGGGTTCCCAATGTATGATAACAAGCCACTTATTGTCAAACCATGGACTGAGAATTGTAGCCTTGCTAAGGAAAAGGTGAAATTTGTTCCTATCTGGACTAGGTTGTGTGGACTACCACTAAAATTCTGGGGCTCTTCGAGTCTTGCAAAGATCTCATCTTTAATAGGCACATACAAGAGCTGTGATGTTGCTACTGTTGATAAGACTCGACTTGGCTATGCCAGAATTATGGTGGAAGTTGAAGTAGGCCAGGAAGTCCCAGATAGGGTCTACTTTAAGGATGAAAAAGGAGATGAAGTGAGTGTTAGTGTGGAATATGAATGGGAGCCCATACTATGCACCTTGTGTAAAGGTATAGGCCACTCTCAAGATATGTGTAAGAAGGTTGAGCCTAAGCCAGCACCTAAACAAAAACAAGTGTGGAGACCGGTTATCAAACCAACTGTACCCCCCCCCCCCCTGTTACAGTGGTAAAGACACCTGGCCCTCTTGTGGAGTCTATCAGGAGACCTTCTCCTCCTAGATCTCCTATCACAACTGTTACTACTATCATCCGGCAAGAGCATCAACCACCCAGTCACAGACCTACTTCCCCAACCACTACTTATGCTGAGGTAGTGAGTAGTCCTAAGAAACACATGAATGGGGGACAGGAGAATCCACCAGGAAATATTATAAATGGATAATATAGGAAGTTGGAATGTGAGGGGCATGAATAAAATTACTAATCAGCTTGCAATAAAACGTTTTCTTTGTCAAAATAATGTAGGCCTTTATGGATTAGTTGAAACCAAAATCAAAACTCCTGACTGTTCTGGGGTGTTGTCTACATTTGGCCAGCAATGGAGAGGTGTGAGCAATATTCAGTACCATCCAGGAGGTAGGGTGTGGATTATTTGGTTGGAGCAGAGTTTTAATGTTACTATTATCACTATGTCTAGTCAGCAGATTACTACTAAGGTCACTGAGATTGCATCTGGAAATGTCTTTATGTATACAATGGTATATGGGTCAAATGATGATGAGGAAAGGCTGGGTCTATGGGATGAATTGAAATCTATTAAGGATACCTGCCCTGGTCCTTGGTGTATTTGTGGGGACTTTAATAATCTCTTAGATTTCAATGAAAGAATTGGAAGGTCTGTGCAGTGGAGTGATATTTCTGAGTTTAAAGAGTGTGTAGCTCACTGTGAGGTGCTAGATATTAAAGCTCAAGGGGCTTTTTTCACCTGGAACAATAAACATGAACCAACAACTAGAGTTTTTTCCAGGTTAGATAGATTCCTCATAAATTCTGATTGGATGACCATGTATCCTGATGCATATGCTTACTTTATGCCTGAAGGTCTATTTGACCATAACCCATGCATATGCTACAGGAGAGCAGAGAGACAAAAGAGGCCTCATTTTAGATATTTTAATATGTGGGGTCAAGATAATCATTTTCATGACATTATCAAACACCATTGGCATCAGAAAATTACTGGATGTTGGATGTATCAAGTTGTGGTTAAGCAAAAGAGTCTCAAAAAACCCTTGAGAGAGCTAAACAGGAACACATTTTCTGATATTGAGACTGCTGTAGGAGTGGCAAAACTCAGACTGGATGAGATTCAACAAAGAATGCATGCTGATCCCTCTAACCTGACTGTTTTGGGAGAGAAATCTCTTGCTGCTGAAGAGTTTAGGAATCTAAGCAAAGCCCACTGCAGCTACTTAAAGCAAAAATCTAAAGTGGCTTGGCTATCTGGGGGAGATGAGAATACTCGATTTTTTCATAATCAAATTAAGTCCAGGCAAATGCACAACAAAATCCTGCAAATCAAGGACAAAGATGGTATTCTTCACATTTCCCCTCCTGATATTGAACAGGCCTTCTTGGACTTCTATGTTAACTTACTTGGAACTCAAGCTAGCACCATGAAGGTTCATAAACCTACTGTCCAGCTAGGCTCTTTGGTTACTCAGGAGCATTCAAATATTCTGATGCAGCCTGTGACTCATGAAGAAGTGAAGCAAGCAATCTTCTCCATTCCTGCCTCCAAGTCTCCTGGACCTAATGGCTTCTCTAGCCAGTTCTATAGAGATTCCTGGGAGATTATAGGCAAGGATATTACTGGTGCTGTACTTGAATTCTTCACCACTGGTAAGCTGTTAAAGCAAATTAATTCCACTTCTTTAACTCTCATTCCCAAAACCAAATGTCCTAGCAGTGTCCTAGAATACAGACCTATAGCCTGTTGTAACACAATTTATAAAACCATTTCAAAGATCCTTTGCAAGAGGCTAAATGAGGTGTTGCCAGATATAGTGAATCCCAGTCAAGGAGGTTTTGTTAGAGGCAGACACATTGTTGACAATGTCCTCATATGCCAAGACTTGGTCAGACTGTATAACAGAAAGGCAGCATCCCCATAGATGCCTTATTAAGATTGATCTGAAAAAGGCCTACGACACTGTTGAATGGGAATTTTTAGAGCAAATGCTTCATGCTCTAAAGTTTCCTGATAAGTTCATTCATCTCATTATGACCTGTGTGACAACCCCCTCCTATACCCTGAATGTAAATGGAAATGCTTTTGGGTTCTTTCAAGGGAAAAGGGGGCTCAGACAAGGGGATCCACTCTCACCCTTGCTTTTCACCCTTGCCATGGAATACCTGTCTAGGATTTTACATGTGGTCACCCTGCAGGAAGGCTTTAGATTCCATCCCATGTGTGGAAGACTTAGACTAAATCATCTGCTTTTTGCAGATGATTTACTGCTTTTCTGTAAAGGTAATCCTGTATCCATTATGTGGCTTTTGAAAGCTTTCTCCACTTTCTCTGCTGCCTCTGGGCTATGCTTAAACAGAGATAAAACTGACATATATTTTAATGGGGTTAAAAATGAGGTGGTGGAGGATATTCTTAAGGTTTCTGGCTTTAGAATGGGTACTCTGCCTTTTAAGTACCTTGGCATTCCAATATCTTCCAAGAAAATCACCAAAATTGAAGGACATAAATTGATTGAAAAGATTGTCATGAGAATTAGAGCTTTTGGTGCTAGACAACTCACTTATGCTGGCAGACTGATACTTGTGAACTCTGTACTAGCTACCATGCATTCTTATTGGGCTTCAATTTTCCTGCTGCCTTCTAGAATTATGAAGAAGGTGGAGGCCATTTGTAGAAATTTTTTGTGGGGAGGCAAGGATGCTTATCTGAGAGCTCCAAATGTCAGTTGGGATCAATGTTGTACACCAAAAGCAGAAGGTGGGTTGGGGATTAAAAATGCTAAGCTGTGGAATAAGGCTCTAATAGGCAAATATACTAGCTTGCTGGCCATGCAAAAGGATCATATGTGGGTAAGATGGGTCAATCATGTATACATAAAAGTTAGGGACTGGAGAGAGTATGTGGCTCCTCAGGATTGTAGCTGGACATGGAGAAAAATTGTCCAGGTAAAGGATTGTTTCAAGGCTGGTTATACTCAAGATAAGTGGCAAAATCAGGGCAAAGACTATACTGTTTCTTCTGGATATCAATGGCTATGTAGTCCAAAATCTAAGGTACCTTGGAGATTTATCTGCTGGAATAATCTAAATGTACCCAGAACCTCATTCATCTACTGGGCTAGTCAACTTCAGAGATTACTAACCAGAGACAGGCTTTTGAGAATGGGAGTTGTGCAAGAAGATGTCTGCTTCTTATGTGGGAATGCTGCTGAAACTCACCACCATTTATTCTATCAATGTGATTTCAGCAAGCAATGTGTGGATGCTTTGCAGAAGCTATTACACATTCACTTCAATCCTGCTAATTTGATGAACTAGTTCTCTGCAAAAGGAAGATACACTGTTCTGCAAAAGCTCTTTATTGGGGCTTGTATGGTAGGTATTACATATGCCATCTGGGCTGCCAGGAATGGAGTTCGGTTTCAGGCTCATGTACCTCGACCTGACATGGTGGCTAAATTGGTGCATACTGAGGTTAAAGCAAGATGGATGGGACGGAACACAAGCAGTTTGAAAACTCATGATCAACAATGGATGCATTCTATGTAGCTCTAGTTTGATGGACATTTGTAGCTAGTGCAATATGTGATCGTATATAACAGCTAAACTCTATAACACCAATTTTTTGATTAATATATATTTACATTTCACCAAAAAAAAATAATTGAGATACTTAAATGATTAAGGCCCCATTCTTCTAGACTTAATTTTAGCTAATTATAGTTCAGTTTAACTCTATTCAGTTTAATTCATTCAGTTCAATTCAGTTCATCAATCTTTTAGCTTTATTAAGTTCAGTTCATCTCTTTTCAGCCGAAAGTTTAGTTCTGTTCGCTTGGCTACATTAAGTTTAGTTCAATTTAACTCATTTCAACCGGAAAGAATATGGCTTAAGTTCTTTGATAATTGATTCAACCGGAAAGAATATGGCTTAAGTTCTTTGATAATTGATCTTTACACACCTTAATTGTGATGAGTTGATGACATGTTTATCTACTTATGTCCCATATATTGTTTATACCCGTGTTACATACTCAACTTAAGAATTCATACAGAATAACGCTAATATTTATGTGTCCCATTTCTTAACCAAGTAAAAAATGTTGAACTTCCAATGGTGCCCCTATATTATTAAGTATTTCCTCTATATAGGGGTGTTCATAATTAACCGAACCGCAAAAACCGAACCGAAAAAACCGAAAACCGCAAATTTTTTTTGCTTGATTCACCGAACCGAAACAATATACCGGTTCAGTGAACCGAACCGAATAAATCTCCCCAAAACCGGTTCGGTTTCGGTTCAGCTTTTGGTCACCGCGGTGAACCGAAACCGAACCGAAACACTAATATTCCTCCTGGACCCTGATAATTGTTTCATAAATTAATTGCCCAACAAATCAACAGGCCCAACAATACTAAAAGAAAAACCTAATCCCTATTTTCCAAAGACGCCTCTCTCACCTCTCAATCTCACAAATCACCTTTAAATCTTTTATACCCACAATTTCACCTCTCAAATTGTCGATATCAATCATTCAATCTCATCTCATCCTTTTACTCATCATGATGTCGTCGCCGTACACTTCATCGCAGCTGATGGCACTCACGTTGTAGTCCCTGACGCCGTTCAATTCGTCGCCGCTGATGTTAATTGATTCATCCTCGTTGCTGTTGTCTTGGTTCACTTCGTCGCCGCCACTATCGTCGCTCGCTTTATGGTTGTCGTACATGATTTACTTATATTTCTCTGTCTTTTTTTTGTAGAATTTTGTTAGAAGTTTGGTCATTTTGTTAATTCTTTGTGTTCAATTTATTCACGATTCATAATTTCGTAATTCGATTTTTAATTTGCGTGTAACTTCAGATGATTTTAGGATTTTTTTTCTTTGGTATTTGATTCGTGTATACACAATCGGTTTACGGTTAACCGGTAAACTGAACCGATTAAACCGGTTAACCGAACCGAAAAAAACCGCTAAAACCGGTTCGGTCACGGTTTACATTTTCAGAGAACCGAATTTTCGATTAACCGGTAAAATTAACCGGTTCACCGAACCAAAACCGTTTGAACACCCCTACCTCTATATTCTCATTAATTTTGGGGTAAAGTAGGTAGTTCACCAATTTTCCTTAAATCAACTAAATATTTAATGGAGAGAGTATAAAATAACATAATAGTCCAAAGTCTATAATCACTCTACTTTCCCAAAACGGATTATTCAAGTAATCACCCTATTTTCTTTTTTGGTAACTTTTACGCTTATTTTATTCATCCATCTCTCCTCACACCAAACCCCACACAACTCTGTTGTCGGCCGTCTGTGGATTATTCACCCTACTTTTCCAAAACGGATTATTCATGTAATCACCCTGTTGTCGGCCGTTTGTGGACAGATAGACATGTGAACCTTAAGGCTCTTATCGACACCATGACGTTAGCGTGGAAGACGAGGGGAGTTGTAGGGGAAGTAATAGAGAAGCAAAAGAAGATAGTTTCTTTCAACTTTGATGATGAGGATGATAACTTTGGGTATAACTTTCTCTACAGAACTCCAAATATGGTGATATTAGTGATATGGGGAAGCTAAGATAAAGCTTTATAGCTTTGTCATAAATAGGCACGACCAAAATTGTCTAAATGAGCCTAAATATCAGGGTTAGTTTATTTAGTTAGACTAAAATGCATGTTTTGTAGTGTAAACTAAGTATTAGTAAATATTGTTATATATTTATGTATATCTTTTAGTTATTGTAATTATCCTCTAGATATTTAGTTTACTTAGTTGAGATATATTCTCCTTGTAATTAGGCAATAGTTTAGCTCCTTGTATCTATATATTGCATAATGAAATGATACCCAAATCAGGGAATTATATTATTCACATGGTATCAGTGTCTTAGGTTACTGTGTTTCTTGCTCACGGCATCATCACAGATCTTGGCCTCCGCGTCTAAGCCTAGCCTCACGCTACTATGGCTCCCAACGCGACAAGTGAAACCCCCAAATCGTCCCTCCATACAGTGTACACGGTCACCAACATACAAAATAAGGTCCGTGTCCTCGATGGTCTCAAGGTCTCCTACTCCATGTGGGTCGATCTTTTTACGCTTCATGCTCGTGGATATAAGGTTCTGCATCATATTGACGGCACTGCTCCTCCGTCATCGACAGATCCATTGTATGAGGCGTGGTCCGAGGTTGATGCCATTGTTTTACAATTGATATATGGCACCATGTCAGACGACCTCCTTCCCCGTGTTCTCACCCACGACTCTACTACTCGTCAAGCGTGGCGTCGGGTCGAGAATATCTTTCTCAACAACAAAGGTGCGCGCGCTGCTAGTCTCGAGCATGAGTTCATCAATCTCAAACTCGGTAAGTTTCCTAATTTCGATGCCTACTGTCAACGACTGAAAGAATTGTCAGTAGCAGTATCGGATGTCGGTGCCTCTGTTTCTGATCAACGTTTGGTGTTACAATTGGTCTGTGGATTACCCAAAGAGTATGACACCGTTGCGGCCTATATAAACCAAACCCTTCCCAATTTCGAAACAGCCCGTAGCATGATAGAGCTTGAGAACCACAGCCATAACAGTCGTGACGAACCCGCGGCTTTGGTAACCCCTCACACCCCCCTGAATCTCGGACATGGGATGATGCACCCAAGTCTAGCCAGCCTCGCACTAACCGTCCTAATGGTGGTAAGCGCGGGCACAAGGGAGGGGGAAATCGCCAGTCAAAACAACAACCCACACCGACTGTACAACCGTCTATGTGGGGACCTATGCCAAGGTGGCCCTCTCAGTGGGCACCCCCGCCTTATCCGTACCCTACTTACCCCGGGTGGACCCCTCAATGGCCGTCATGGCCTGGTCAACAGGTTCCTGTTTCGCGGTCATCTTCTCGAAATTCCAGCAATGGCAATAGACCTCCAACCTCAGGTTATGGACAAGCTCATGTCGCTGCCACTGAAGATGCTCAATTAACGGATATCGGGCAGGCTTTTAATGCGTTTAACTTACAGCCTTATGGTCATGGTCCGTTTTACATGGACACAAGAGCATCGTCTCATCTTAGCGCGGACGCAGGTATGTTTCGTTCCCCTCTCAATTCTAGTACGATTCAATCTATTTATGTCGGGAATGGTGCTAGTATTCCAGTACACGGTTCTGGTCACACAAAACTCGCCACACCAAAATGAACCCTTCACCTTCACAATGTCTTATATACCCCGAAAATTATTAAAAATCTCATATCCGTAAGACAATTTACCAAAGACAATAATGTTTCCGTTGAATTTGACCCACGTGGTTTTTCTGTGAAGGATTTAGCGAATGGGAGTCTGATTCTGAGGAGCAACAGTGATGGCGACCTCTACCCCGTGTCAGCCGTTTCAACCGCGTCCAACACCACCGAGTCAAGCCATACTTTCCTTGCTTTTTCTTATGATGTTTGGCACTCCCGGTTAGGTCACCCGGGTGCTTCTATTTTCAATTTATTAAAGTCTAATTCCCGTATTGATTGTAATAGCAAATCGAATTCTACTTTATGTCATTCGTGTCAAATAAGCAAACACAAAAGGTTGCCGTTTTCCGATTCTTTATCTGCGACTCTTGCACCTTTCGATATTATCCATAGTGACTTGTGGACCTCTCCGGTCAAAAGTAAGGCAGGATACAAATACTACCTAGTCTTAATTGATAATTTCACACAATTCGTTTGAGTGTATCCTTTAAAATTCAAATCCGAAACCTTTTCCAAATTCATGAAATTCAAAAACTATGTCACTACGCAATTTAACCGTCCAATAAAAAGTTTTCAATGTGACTTAGGGCGTGAGTTCGATAATAATGAATTTAAAAACTTCGCTGACTAACATGGTCTTGTTTTTCGATTTTCGTGCCCTCAAACATCGTCCCAAAATGGTAAGGCTGAACGCATGATTCATTGCATTAATGAAATCGTTCTAGCCCTTCTACACCATGCCTCCGTCCCGCTTGAGTATTGGGTCGATGCATTGCACACCGCCGTCCACCTCCACAATATATTGCCCACTAAAACCCTCCACTTCCGCACACCAACTTCCGCTCTCTTCCACAAACATCCTTCCTACTCTCACCTTCGAGTTTTCGGCTGTATGTGTTATCCAAATCTCTCCGCCAAAGCTCCCCACAAATTAGCTACCCGGTCTACTAAGTGTGTCTTCCTAGGTTACCCTCAAGAATTTCGTGGTTACAAGTGTCTTGAGCTATCCACTGGTAAAATAATTGTGTCTCGTCACGTCACCTTTGATGAATTCGTTCTCCTATTCGCTCAACCTACACCTTCTCCCACCCGTGACCAGTCATTCTCCCAACTAAGCCCCACCCTCATCGACGCTTTCCTTAGCCCTACCCTAACCACCGTGGACCCCATACCTTACCACCCTACCTCTCCCCGTCTCCAACAAGCTACGACCAGCACACCCAACTCCCCACAAACGCCCACACCCAACTCTCCCCAATCCCCTGTTTCCCCTGCCACCTCTACCCAAACCCCTGCCACGACGCCTACCACCACCACAATCTCTCCCTCCTCTGCCACCAACCCACCCACCCAACCCCAACCCTCCCCATCTCCACCACGGCCTGGTCCCAGTCCCCATCACCCCTCGCTTGACCCTCCTCCACAATCCTTTAGGGACCACCGCATGAGCACAAGAGCAATGAACGGGATTTTTAAACCTCGCGGTCTTGCTGTAACCCACGAAAAACCCATCTCCCCTCTTCCCAAAAACCCCCGCGCTGCCCTTCAGGACCCACACTGGAATACCGCCATGAATGACGAGTATCGTGCTCTAATTGATAACCATACTTGGGAACTTGTACCCCGTCCCGCTAGTGCTCCTGTTATTCGATGTATGTGGCTCTACTGTCACAAGTTTAAATCCGTTGGCACTCTTCAGCGATACAAGGCACGCCTTGTAGTTAATGGCAAATGCCAACAATTCGGGATTGATTGTAATGAGACTTTTAGCCCGGTTGTAAAACCAACCACGATACGCACTGTTCTCAGCCTTGCCGTTACTCGGTCTTGGCCTATTCATCAGTTAGATGTAAAGAATGCGTTTTTACATGGGGATCTGCTTGAAACTCTTTATATGCATCAACCCCCCGGTTTTCTCAATCCCAAGTTGCCGTCTCACGTTTGTCGACTTCGTAAGTCTCTTTATGGCCTTAAACAAGCCCCTCGGGCTTGGTATCAACGGTTTGCAAACTTCATTATTTCCAAAGGTTTTTGTAGCAGTGTCTCTGATCCGTCATTGTTCATTTATAAAAGCGGTACTGACATGGCTTATATGCTCCTATATGTTGATGACATTGTACTTACAGCCTCTAGCAATTCCTTAATTCGGCGCATTGTTGATGATCTCTCGATGGAATTTGCTATGTCAGACCTTGGACACTTACATCACTTCCTTGGGATTCAGGTAACTAGAAATTGTAATGGGCTATTTCTCTCACAAACTCAGTATGCTCGGGACATTTTAAGCCGTGCTTCTATGTCATCCTGTAACCCCATCTCAACCCCAGTCGAAGCCGGGTCAAAACTGAGTTCAACCGCGGGTCCTTTACTGGCAGATTCTACGCTCTATCGCAGCCTCGCCGGGGCTTTGCAATATCTTACGATTACTCGATCCGACATTACCTACGCGGTTCAACAGGTTTGTTTGTTTATGCACGCCCCTCGTGAGCCTCATTTTCAGTTTTTAAAACGTATCTTGCGCTATGTCAAAGGGACGCTTGACCATGGTCTTACTCTTACGAAATCTGCAACCCATAAGTTAACTGTAACACCCCGACTATCCGGCCAAGATATTCGGGGCGCTACCATCTCGGTTTCCCGAGGTAGTGTTTCAAAACTCGAATAAAAGAACACTTTATTATAAATATAAAGTTTAATGATTACATAAACGTAAACAAATGAAATACATCTCATGACTACTATACTCTCTACTTGTCTATGCTCGTCTCGAACTCGTCCCGTCACCCACGTGCTATCCATACAACCTGTACACAATCTGCTCTCCATATGATCAAGAACATCATATGGATCAACGCAGACCACCCCAAGAGAGACAGGTGACAGACACGCAACGACAAACGTCAGTAACGATAAACAACATGCAATACGACTAAGGGTGTGAATATGCAACATGACTATGACATGAATGAGATACCAATATCCAACCGTCACACCGGTACCGGGACACGCCCAGACGTACCCACAACCACTGGTGCCAGGA
>JAGPOY010000740.1:75833-96791 GCA_018983105.1 Silene uniflora | reverse complement strand
TAATTAAGCGCTAATTACCAAATTAATTGGGTAATTAACACTAATTACCCAAAAAATTCGATTTTGCCCTTGTTGGGTTTTCTTGTTTCTTTGTTTGCATTTGAGGTTTTGAGTGATCTGGCCAAAACTTTTGTGGTACCTATTAGGGTTTTTATTTGCTTTTTTAAAAAAAATTAATTGTTCTTTTCGAATTTATTACGCCTTTTTACCAACAACTTTCTTATGTATTCTCGATTTAAATTTTCAGTTTTTATAAAATAAATTCGGGCTTCGATTTTGAAACCTATAAGTTTACTTTGGCTTTTGTTTTATGTTTCACTCTCCGTTTTCACTTTTCCTTTTTATTTTTTTCGTATTTTGAGGTGTGCGTTCACCCATGACCGTTCTAAAAGATGATTCATGTCAGCCAACCCCAAATCATTTTGGGATTAAGGCTCTGATGTTGTTGTATTACTACTTCCTACACTCCCTTTACCCCGCATTTCGCGGAAGCCATTGAGGCATTGGGTTAATATTATTGGTGTTGTATTACTACAAAATAGATCATGTTAGGTTTAATTCACCCAGATCTTTCTTCTCTTTCGGCACCGTGTTCCTTAGGGCCATGATTGCCATCATGGGTGTGCGTGAACATTTCCCCGTTTAATAGCGTTTTCAGTCTATGGTAGCCTGAGGCTGCAGTTTAATTTCTGTTATCTGCTCCCTTGTGTTCGGATACAACATTTTGTCCTTAAAAATTAAAGTGTGAATCTTCTTGGGCTGGACTCCAGCAAATTTCGACATTTAACAGTGTAAGTTTGCTCTTCAAGGAAAACCGGTAGAATCAAAAGGTGTCTGAAAGTTATTTAGGTTTTGATCTTTTTAAGTAAGAATAAAGAAGAAACAATTATTATTCTTTTGACATGGAGAGATTTGAGAAGTTGCTGCTATAGTTGTAGTATCTATTATAGAACATTCAATTTATCTTTTGGCATTGAGAGATTTGAGAAATTGCTGCTATGATTTTAATATCATTATAAAACATCAAATATTCTTTGCTAAGGAAAAGCTGTTTCTCCTACATCTACTCACCGGTCAGTTTGTTGCTGCCAGATGCCTACTACCATTGAGGAACTTGAGGCTGCCATTCAGGATAATTTAGCGCAAGCTAGCTCCATTTGCCTTCTTAATAAAAATGTCTTGGCGGAATATGAAGCACGACAGGAAAAGGTAAGACGGAGGATGTACTTTTTTAGTCAGCTGTCTTATTTGAGTTTCTTTCTCTGAGTAATTATTGTGCACCTTCAGATTGAAACCTTATCAAAAACACTTCAAGAAGAGGAACAGGAATTGATGACTCGTCTAACTGAAATAGATAACTTAAAGGTGAGAACTAGAACTGTTATGTCTGCGATTGGATTTTTGAGAGTCCACACAATTTATAGTGGCCCTTCTAATTCTAGATTAGTCTTTCCAAACACGTGTTTTTTAATACTTGTTATGGTTATTACAGGCTAGTTGGCTTCCGGCACTGAGGAGTCTTGTGGCACAGATCAATGAAACATTTAGCCGTAACTTCCAACAAATGGCTGTTGCTGGAGAAGTATCATTAGGTATCCAAGTCAATTAGTTTATAAAATCGAAACCATCTACTGGTAAAAACATTATTACTGTCTTATAGGCTGACAAGTCTACTAATCATTGCAGATGCGCATGACATGGATTTTGGTGCATATGGTGTAGTTATTAAAGTAAATTTCAGGTAACTCGTTTCAAATCGTAATAGTACTTGTTTTACTTTCCTTTTATTTAAGGTTCTGAGGTCTGCTTTGTTTCTTTGCATCTCTTTTTCTGAATTTTCTTTGCTTACCATGTCAAACTAACATCGCATGGCTCAAAAAATATTCCTGAGAAATGAGAGTGCAAAAATACAAGCTTATTTTCTCCCCTATTCTTTGGTTGCTTTTGTGTTTTTAGGCAAACTGGCCAACTCCAAGTACTCAGTGCTCATCATCAATCTGGAGGGGTATTGCTGATATTCTGTTCTTTCTGCTATTACTGAATTTAATTCACTCTGCCCTAGTCCTTACAGACCTGTGGCTGTTTTGTATATTATAGGAGCGATCAGTTTCGACGATACTGTACCTTGTTTCTCTTCAAGATCTTACGAATTGCCCATTTAGAGTTATTGATGAGATTAATCAAGGTGATTGTTTGAATTTTGATCATTGTTCCGAGAAAAAAAAAATGCTCGTTTTTACTTAGGCTTGATGTTTTTCTAGGAATGGACCCTGTCAACGAGAGAAAGATGTTTCAGCAGTTAGTGACAGCTGCAGCCTGCAAGTCAACCAAATACGCCACAGTAAGAAAATACTTCGTATTGATTAAGGTCTTACTTTTTAGTTTTTATTTATTTATTGGAAGTTCGACTATCCCAACATGAATGTTTCTTTCCTATGTCGAGGGAATGTGGGTTGAATTAGAGGTTATCTCAATCTCACACAGGTAGAGAATAGTAAAGTTTCACCGTGATGTACTTGGAAGTTTGATATGTATCGACAATGTTTCCCTGTTTTTAGTTTGACAAGAAGTTATGTTGCCTTGACAGGTGCTTTTTGGTGACACCGAAACTGCTGCCAGACCTTGATTATAGCGAAGCATGCAACATACTGAATACTTCTATTATGAATGGACCTTGGATCGAGGAACCTGCTAAATGTAGGGAGGCTGTTTTTGTTGATACCACTAGTTATCCTTTTTCACATTACCTTACTGACCAGACCGAGCTAATGACATCTTTTGTGTTATGTTTTTTATCCAGTGTGGAGCAATGGCGAGTCTTGGGGTTCCGTCAACAGGTGTTTGGGTCGAACTCAATGCTGAATAGTGAATATTTCAGATTTCCTAGTAATTAATCAACTGTTCATAAACAAACTAGTCTGATTTGCTAGCATCAGAATCCCTGATGCATTTTGCCCTGTCCAACTGTAGTCATGTGGACACACGTTAAATACATTTTCTTCACTTCTGTCCTGATAATTTTGAGTACTGCGATTTATTAGTGTGAAGTTTTTTTTCTCGGGTATCCAGATTCCAGGCAACAATGGACATTTTGAAATTCATGCGCAGATACGGCATATTTCAAATTGGTGATATTTGTACCCCTGCGGGATGTAATTTTTCCTTTTAATAGAAAAGAAATTTTTCCCGTCTCAATCATTTGTTTACCTATGATTAAAATGTCGTCTTACATGAGTAGGCCCTGTTTGACAAATGACAGAAGCATATGGCTAAGTTCTGAACACTTGCTATGTTGATTCGCTTCTATGGTCTTGTTTTGTTCCAAACTAAAAATCTTGCTTCTCAAACTAATTTTTTTGGTCATGATTGACATGATGATTAACAACAGCAAAACCTTATACCCAACATCTTGTAATGGTGGAGATGATGTCAGAAAGTATTGTCATGGTGGAACTGTCTATTATGTTGTCGTCTGCAGACCACCAGACCATGATGCTCATCTTTGGTCTTGATTGAAACAGTTTCAATTTGCCCCATGTTGATTAAATATAAATTGTAGCATTGAATCCTTGTAACTGGTAATAGAAGACCATTGAGAGCATTGAATGAGAGTTTGTGTGTTGTATTAGAATTGTGTGAGTTACAATGTAGTTCAGAGACTAAGTAAACATAAAACTGGTTATTACCTAGTGTACATACTCCATGTCTAGACTAAAGCATAAAGCAAATGGAAGACTGAAGAACAAAAGAGTGTAGTTGCAGACAAGAGCAGACAATAGGACGAGAGCTGTCAATGACTAACAGTGTTCCCTCCTTTGTTTATATTTTTCATTTGTTCTTCTTTACACTCCCCCTCAAGATGAGAGTGTAAGCTTGATGAAACTCCCATCTTGGAGAGAAGGCGGTTGTGTTGTGAAATAGGGCAGGACTTAGTAAAGATGTCTGCTACTTGTTCCTTAGTGTTGACATAGGATGTTGTTAGCAAACCTTGTTGAATCTTCTCCCTGATAAAATGACAGTCCACCTCTATATGTTTAGTACGTTCATGGGAGACTGGATTAGCAGCTATAGCCAAGGCAGCTTGATTATCACATTGAGGTGTGCTGGACCTAAATGGTGTAGGCCAAGATCCTGAAATAATTGAAATAACCAGGTGACCTCACAAGTAGTCATGGCCATGGCCCTGTATTCAGCTTCTGCTGATGATCTTGAAACAACAGACTGTTTCTTGGATTTCCAAGAGATAGGAGAGTCCCCAAGGAGGATGCAAAATCCTGTGGTGGACTTTCTGCTGAAGGGACAAGAAGCCTAATCTGAATCACAGTAAGCTGTGAGCTGTACTGCAGAATTGCTGGCAAATAAGATCCCTTGGCCTGGTGCTGCTTTGAGGTATCTCAATACCCTCCTGGCTGCTTGCATGTGATCAGAAGTAGGGGCTTGCATGAACTGACTCAGAAGCTGAACAGAGAAGGCAATGTCAGGTCTGGAGATTGTCAGATATATGAGTTTACCCACCATTCTCCTGTAGAGGTCTGGTTGTGGTAGTGGAGTTCCTTTTCCTGGTTCCAGTTTGAGGACAGGGTTGACAGGGAGTTGAACAGTTTTTCATTTGTCTATGCCAAATGTCTGTAGCAAATCCATGGTGTATTTCTGTTGTAAAATAAATACACCAGCACTACTTCTCTTGATTTCCAAACCAAGAAAGTAGTTCAATTCCCCCAAATCCTTCATATGAAAAGAGGAGTTTAGTTGTTCTTTGAGATTCTGTATTTCAGAGGAGTCATCTCCTGCAATCACCATGTCATCAACATAAATGAGGACCACTGTGGTGTTTCCATTTTGTTGTTTAATGAACAGAGAGTGATCAACATGAGAGTGTTTGAATCCACAAGTAAGAAGGACCTGAGACAGTTTGGAGAACCACTGTCTAGGAGCTTGCTTCAGTCCATAGAGAGACTTGAGTAATTTACATACTTTCCCTTCATGAATAGCAACATTGCTCCCCCCCTGCTTAAAGATCTGCAGACTCCCATCTCAGTAACCCTGAGGTAGCTTCATGTAGACTTCTTCCCTCAACTCTCCATGTAGAAAAGCATTGGCCACATCCATTTGACAGGTCTTCCAGTCTTTGATGGCAATTATAGCTAGAAGAGCTCTAACAGTGGACATTTTAGCCACAGGAGCAAATGTTTCATCATAATCTATGCCATACATTTGTCTGAAGCCCTGCACCACCAATCTTGCCTTATGTCTCTCAATAGTGCCATCAGGATTGTATTTGGTCTTGTATATCCATTTGCATCCAATGGCCTTTCTACCTTTAGGTAGATCGGTGAGAATCCAGGTGTTATTCTCATGAAGAGCTTGAAGTTCACTATTCATGGCTTGAACCCATTTGGGATGTTGGATAGCCTCTTGAAAGGTGAGGGGATCATTCTCAATGATAGCAGTACTAATATGGCCAGCAAAGGAGCTGTCTAGGTGAAGTTGTGCCACATTAGTTATTGTAGATGGTGCCATGACAGGATTATTGATCACATAATCTTTGGCCCATTCAGGGGCTCTTCTGTCTCTAACTGGTCTAGTAGAATTATCACTAGTCTCAGATTGGGGAGAAGTATCTTGGGTGTGGCTGTCAATAAGGACTTCTTCCCTTGAACTAGAGACCTCTTGTTCAGGTCTTTCAGGATCCCCAAACTCAGGAAAAGGATCTATGACAGGTGCAGGCTCTAAATGTGATTGATATTTCCCTGAGTGCAAGGAGGGTATGAATTGGGCAAAGTTCTTAATTTTACAAGGGAACACATCTTCATGGAATTTGACGTCTCTGGACACAAAAACCTTTTTCTCAGAGACTCTGTACCCCTTTTGGGAGAGAGGATACCCTATAAAAATACAAGGGATACCTCTTGGAAGGAATTTATCTTTGTCTCTCACAGGATTATACATCATAGCTAAACACCCAAAGACCCTCATTCTTTCATAATTAGGCTTTTTGTTAAAGAGTATTTCATATGGTGTTTTGTTTTTGAGGAGAGGAGTAGGAAGTCTGTTGATGAGAAAGGCTGCAGTTAGAACACAGTCACCCCAAAAGGACAAAGGTAGACCAGAACTGAATTTTATAGCCCTACTAATCTCAAGAAGGTGTCTGTGTTTTCTCTCTACTACTCCATTTTGTTGAGGTCTGTCAACACAACTGGTTTGTCGCCAAACCCCTTTTGACAACAGGAATTCTTTGTTGTCTCCCTCTGTGAGCTCAAGAGCATTATCAGACCTCAATATTTTGATGGTTTTATTGAATTGATTTTCTATGAATTTGTAGAAAATCATGAGGAGCTTTGCAGCCTCAGATTTGTGATGCATAAGGTAGACCCAAGTAGCCCTACTGTAGTCATCAACCAGTGTTAGGAAGTATTTCTGTTTGGTTCTTGTTTCTTTCCTGTATGGTCCCCATACATCTACATGAACCAGATTGAAAATCTCAGTTGTTCTGGTGATTTTGATGGGAAAGGGTGACTTGGTTTGTTTGGCCATGGAAGAGGTAATGCAAATTCTTTTTGGTCTGTTTTTGTGATTTATGGGAATATTTGGGATGTGTTTTAGTTTATCATCTGGTGCATGTCCCATTCTTAAGTGCCATACATCACAATCCTCAACATTGAAATTAGGTAAATCATTACACATAGAGTCAGGTGCATTACAATTTCTAGAAAATATGCCACCTGAGTCCTTACCTAAATCAACAGAAACATTAGCATTACATAGAGTGGAGTACTTCATCTTAACAGACTCACTAACTAACTTAGGGTGTGACTGACTGTCATTATTTAATAAATAATAAACACCCTTGTTCTCTCTTCCAATCCCCTTAGTCTTCCTGGTATGTGAGTCCTATATAACACACAGCTTAGCATAAAAAATCACATAGCAACATTCATCTTGTGTTAGTTTCTGAACAGACATCAAATTGTGTCTGAAAGTGGGAACAAACAGGACATTTTTCAATTGCAGACCATTCTTAAATGTGTATGTCCCAATGTAAGAAACAGTGGTGCTTTCTCCATTAGGAAGGTTTATCTTATGTTTACTGGTTAGGCTTCTTATATTTTTCAAAGCATTTAGATCAGAAATCATGTGGTTAGAGGCTCCAGAATCTATTATCCACTCTTGTGTGGTATTAGAAGCATAACTACAGTTAAGGTAAGCCATACCTGCAAAGTTGGCTTCTAGCTCATCCTCGGTTTCAAGATAGCTACTTCCTTTGCCTTTCTGATTGCTCATTAGCTGATCAAATTGTTGAGCTGTCAAGGTGATAGATCCAGCAAATTCTGATGCTCCTTCACCAGCACACTAGCATTCCCAGCAAACTTTCCATGGTTGAAGTTGGATCCTTGTTTGCCTTTGTTCATACCAGGCTTGTGTTGCTTACCTTGGTAGCTGCCCTGATTGCTTTTCTGAGCCCCATTCCTGGACTTGTATGCAATGGATTTTTCAGGAAATCTTATTGACACAGGATGGTCAACTGGATATCCAACAATCCTCTAGCATTTTTCTTTTAAGTGACCTTTCCTTTTGCAGACAGTGCATAATGGAGTATTGGGATCATTGTCCTGCTGACCAGGTTCAGATCCAGCATAGAATGCTGAGTTGTCAGCAACAGATTTTTCAGGTGTCTTGTAATTTCTCCTTTAAGCCTCCTCATGTTGAAACATTGCAGCAGCCTCCTCCACTGTTGGCAAAGGAGACATCATCAGCACATTTGTCCTCATGGTTGAATAGGAGGAATTAAGCCCATGGAGAAACTGGAACAGCTTCCTTTCTTCTTGTTCCTTGTGTGGAGCATCCAGCCAGGCATTCACCTCAGCAGTGACTTGAGTAACTGGTGGCCAGTCACACATTTGCTCAAGATTTTCCCAGAGGATCCTCAACTCAGTGAAGTATTCACATATATCTCTATCCCCTTGTTCGAGATCCTCCAACTCTTTGTTAAGCCTGAATTTTCTGGCTCCATTGCTAACAGAGAACTGTCTTTGCAGATATTCCCATATTTCTTTTGCTGTTCTAGTGTACAACACAGATTTCTTGATGGATTTCTCAACATTTTGGTGAATCCAATTGATGAGGAGGCTGTTACAGGTTTCCCAGGCAACTTCTTTTAGAGGGTCATTGACAGGTTTCTTGACAACACCAGTCAAGAACCCTAACTTCCTTCTGGAACAGATGGCAATTTCCATCTGTCTTTTCCATTCAAGGTAGTTTTCAATGCCTGATAGTTTAGTATCCACTACTAGTGGATGGGCACATTCAGCAGGATGCAAATACAGAGGATCTGTAGGCTCCAAGACTGAAGGTGTTGTTATTACGTTTTCAGCAGTGAAAGGATTTTCCATTGCCATTAGAAGATTTTTGGTGTTTGATAAGGATGAAAAGATTAAGAGAAAAGAGGTAAGATTGGTGATTTTCCAAGCTTAATGCACTGCACTATAAATAGGCAGTAAGAAGTGCTTTGATGAATTGAATGCTCAACCACATTGTGGTTATCAGTCTCCTCTATCCAGTAGAGCTCTGATACCATGTTGATTAAATATAAATTGTAGCATTGAATCCTTGTAACTGGTAATAGAAGACCATTGAGAGCATTAAATGAGAGTTTGTGTGTTGTATTAGAATTGTGTGAGTTACAATGTAGTTCAGAGACTAAGTAAACATGAAACTGGTTATTACCCAGTGTACATACTCCATGTCTAGACTAAAGCATAAAGCAAATGGAAGACTGAAGAACAAAAGAGTGTAGTTGCAGACAAGAGCAGACAATAGGACGAGAGCTGTCAATGACTAACAGTGTTCCCTCCTTTGTTTATATTTTCCATTTGTTCTTCTTTACACCCCAAGCAGTAGAATCTCTCAACAACCTTTTCCCAAACCTGCAATATCCCTCCTTATAGTCCCTAATTCAAGTCCGGCAACCGTCCCTTTTGGAATCAGCTACCTAGGTTTTGGGATAAGTGGTGGTGAGCAAAAACTGAGAAGTGGTTGTGAGCAAAAACTATACTCATGTCTCAATGCAGGAATCCTGCACATTAACAGCCTGTACATGATGGCATTAGCAGAACCACGCGGACCCACAAAAGAAGTGATGGACGATCTATTATCGAACGGTTACATAGGCTGGAACCATCATGTTTGATAAAATTCATGTTGGTGTGTAACAACCAGTGTCAATATTGTAAATGGTCTAAACAGGACAAGTTAATGTCAAATCTTGGATACGACTATACGAAAAACTAAGTTACTTAAGGAGTTACAATCAGTGTCATATACACTTACAAAAGCATAAACTTACAAAAACATTAACAAGTTCATCGATCCGCTCTCTCTAAAAACTCTCTCTAAAAACTTTCCTTTGACTTGTTTCTAAAAAACACAAAAACCTATTTCACTTTGATCCGCCGCCGCCTCCTTCCACCCTCTATCCTCCCACCTTATGCTAACCTTTCGCCGGAGATGGGTTCATCCCTTGGCCCATCTCCGGCGATCGTCCGATTGCATCTCAACTTCTTGATCTTTCACTCCAAGTCTTGATTCCGCTCTTTCTGGGTTCTTTTGGCTGATCACCTTGCCTTCCATGCTCCGATTTCTACTCCGATGGTGGTGTTGGCTTCGGTTATCGGCGGACCTTCCTTGTCCCCGACGGTCGTTTTTTTCCTGTTTTCGTTTTGCATGCAGCTGCGAGGGGTGATCCCCGGTCTTTGGCCACTTCCCCCACCCACGGTTAGGCGTTTTCCCCAGGTTTGTTTGAAGTTCGTCTGTCTTTGGAATGGGTATTACCATCTTGGTCTTGATGGCTTATGTCTTGTTTTCTTTGGGTCGATATGGTGTTCCCCTTCCCCTCGCCCCTTCCCCCCACCTATCGTGTTTTTGGAATGGCATATTCCATCTTTGGTGTTGCACTGATAGGTGATCCCCGGCCCTGTGCCACTCCCCCCACTTATTGGTTCCTTTTTGCGTCGGTTTCCTGCTGGGTTTGCGTTCCTTTGTGTGGCTGCATGTAGTTTTGTTGGTGCTGTTGTTGGTTTTGTCTGGGTTTGTTGGTGGTCGCTGATTTGTCGTGTCCTTTGTGTCTGTGGGTTGTTTCCTTGTTTGGATTGGATTGGTGTTGCTGCCTTTTTTTCTTGTTTAGAGTGGGTCAGTCCTGGTGGTGGTGGCGTCCGTTGTGGCGTAGTTGGGGGTCTTAGTTGGGTGTTGGTTTTTGGATGGCTTCGGTGATCTTAACCTCACCATCTATGGCTTCGGTGTTCCTTTTGGTTATGGGTGTCGTGTCTCGTAATCACTGGAGCCCTCGTTGGTTTCGGATGTCCTGTCCCTTAACCTTTGGGGTGGCCAGTACTTATCTATCTTTCATCCTAATAAAGGTAATGGTAACTTTGTATCTGACTAGTGGTGTGCCTATTTTGATGCCTTTTGAGATAGCGTGGGTTAGAAGATTGCTCATGGCCTCAATTTCGCTTCTTGTCTACCTTCTCAATTTTCTTGGCTACAAGGTCTTGGTCCGCAGGATATGTTATTCAAAGTGTAGGAGTTTTCTCTCCTCTGGAGGGAGACTTGAGTGGCATGTTTTCCGCTTTCCCCTTCTACGTCCTAGTGGCGTAAGTGCACTTTGTGTATCCTTCATGGTTCACGGGTCTTGTTGGTTTCAAGGTAAGAGTAAGGTTTGGTACGATCTTATGCTCCGATCGTCCTTTCAAGAAGGTTCTGGTTAAAGATGATCTTCGTGTTCCGTCGTCCTTAGATCATCGACGCAAAGCTTTTACCTCATGTAGTTACCTTTACTTTGTAGCTTTATTTTATGCTTTTACTAATACTAGTTGTTGCACCGCGCCCTACCGGGCGCGGTGCCCCAATTTGGCGAAATGCTGTGCGGAAGCAAGTCAGAAAAATAGCAAGTGAAAAGAGATAGACCGTCATATATTTAGATGGTTGACCGACGATAATAGTCAAGTGGTTTTGCCCACATATGATGGCCAAAAACTTGAAGCCTTGAAGGTACAAGTCTGGCTCTACATAGAACTTTGCCATAATCACTACTCAATATACACACACTTTGGTCGGGATGAAAATGCAGTACAATCCTAGGCTAAATGTCCCCCGCTATCAGCAAATTACAAAAAGCGGTTAAATTGCAGACTGGGTTCGAAAGGGTTGAGCAACGAAACACAACTACTTATATAAGATGGGCTTATATATGTGAGAGCAGCCATAGTTGAATATGGATTTATTCTGCACTCACATACTTCAAGTCTCATTATAACAACCCTCACAAGTGAAATCAACGCAAGGTACTATTCAATTGTTTGTCCGATATTATTACATTAAGGTTTTCTTCAAGCTACCTGTAGTGAGACAATAAATTTCACTATTTCATCTGGTGAGACATTGAGGTGATGTCTATGTAACTTATTTTGAAGCATAAGCAATAGACAGCCAAGTAGAAATCTGTATTCATACTATCAAATGTGTTCTGGAGTCGGGAAGAATTACATCATGTGCACCATTTCATCTAAGATCATCAGTCTATTGTCTGATTGAAGCCTCTGCACAAGTTAATTAGACTTGCATTAATTGAATGGATATCTTGACATGAAAATGTAAAAAAGCTAGTCGAGGAACTAATCAATGGGATCATCTGATGTCACTGATCACTACCTCTAAGAGAAGAAGGATTTCCGCCCTAGAGAAATTTGTTGCTGCTCCTTCATTCATTAAATTTGTTGCTGCTCCTCATGTGTTGGCCTAATGTAGTATCAACTGCTTCGACTCTGTCACCTTAGAACGCATGAGACAAACATGATGAGTACCAGGTTCTCATGGAAAAATACATAATCTTCACAAAATTAGAATAAGTTGAAATCGGAAGCAAGCTGCGTTGCTCAAAGTTTACCAACACACCTCTCTTGGGATATGTTCACTTCTGTGTTTGTAAGAGGCTCGTCTTCTTCCATAGCTTCTGTTGCTCCACTGGATAAACAAAAGCTCAAATCAATTTTATGTTAAAATTTCTTGAGTTGTTCGATGCAAAAAAAAAAATGTCATTACTAAACCTTGGATTCAGCCCCACAATGAAATTCATTAGCCACCGATACCTAACCTTATACATAACCTACCCAATTATCAAAAAGGCAACACCGTGTCTCCTGTCACAAACAGTCACTCTAGCTCTGCCATCCGCCATCCCCTTCATACAATCCTAACCAGCCGGCTGACCACTCTCCCTCATCAACCTCCCTGTAACCCCTACCTCCACATCTTCGACAAATGCATCTAAAAATTGCAACAAGATATAGGATACAGGGAAAACTAAGTGAAACAATGAAAGTGCAAAAGACCATACCAAATGTCAGCCTAATTTTGGTGAATAGTGTGCTCGATTAGGCATGCCACCATACACATGTAATGCAACCACAAAACAACGGCAACAGTACGCGTCCACCCAGCAGAACAGCCCAAAAAACACCGGGAAAAACACAAGACAACAAAAACAGTAAGAATCTAACAATGCTGGCCAAAAAGTTCTAAGGTTGATTCAACCCGAAACCATAACAATTGGCTAAAATATGACCCCCTAACCAAAAATATTTATTCAATTATTCATTGGTCGAAAATTCTATATCCTTAATCCTTATATAAACACCAAGCACTAAACTGGTTATCCTTTTTTTATCGTAAGCTGTCATTCAATGCAATTCTCTCGACTTGTTCTGGACTAAATGGAAACAATTTTACCTTCTGTTACATTCAACTGCCCCCTTAAGACAGTAAGATAGTGCACTTGTTTTAATAAAATAAAACCTAATGGACCTCTAAGGCTCTATCTCAACAATTGGATTGATATGTTTGGGACAAAGCAAGGAAAAAAAATCTTTCCAGGAACAGAGTATAAACATAGCATTACCTCGAACTGTGTTGGCTCAAAGAGTAGGTTAGCCTGCCAAGACGCCAATGTTTCAGATTCCTATACATGAAAAGAATTTATAATAGCTATTAGATGGATATTTAGTTGAAGTACTTGAACACACCAAGGACTAAAATACCCAAACTAATGAGAGCAACATGATTAAGGTTACGTGAATGACGAACAATCTAGTTGCACTCTTCTCATCACCATAGACAAACCACTCGCAAGGGGATGAGCTTATTGAGCTCAGATCATCAGCAACAACCTGCTTCACCTCCTCTTTTGCAGCAACCACAGCCGTCACCAAATCCGTGGCAGCCATCCCTGAAAAAAAAAAAAACAAGAGAAGTTTTAACAAGGACCCATACCTAAAGTAGAAAAGACACATAGTAAAAGTAATACTCCCTCCACACAGTAAAAGTGATACTCAGTTCAAATGCTGCTCTTCCAAAGAATGAGAGGGAATGCATGGGGTTGTCAACCTAAACCGTGTCTATTTCTTCATTTACCCTCTCGGCCTCTCCTATCTTGGCCCCACTGATTTTTTCTTGGCTCTTCGAATCGGTGGAAGATCGCCCCTTAACAAATAAGATGGGGCTATACACACATGATGTGGCCATTTAACCTAGCTTAAAGCTTGATCGCATGTACAACAACCTATGCTACTATAGATAACCTTTTCTGTCCCACCCCAATATGGAAGGGGGATTTTTTAATCCCAGGTTTTTATTTTTGAATTCATTTGATGCGTTTTACTCCCTTCGTCCGGATCATTTGTTTGCCTTTGATTTTGGCACAAAGACCAAGGAAAAAGGAGGGGTGAATTGCCCATCAAAGGCATTACTCAATAGGTCTCTGCCTTAATATGGGTCAAGTAGTATCCCACTTGTAGAGAAATTTATTCATTCACAATCAAAGTTCTACCTTAATAGTTCACATCTAACATTCAATGGAAGTAACTGAGACAAAGCTACCTTACCGGTGCCGACGTTCATCGCTGGACCATTGTATCTCCTCCACATATTGCAGTCTCTCCCCCATGTGATTACTGTCGATCTCCGCCATCTGTTAACGCTATTTCTAGTGGATCAAATCATTTATTTAGTGAAAAAATATGTGTGACAACATACCATAAAAAAGAAGAGGATAGGGGAAAGAAACGCAGCAAAGAAGCATGAGAGTGTCAGGGAATAGTGGGCAAGTAAAAAGGCTGTCATGAACATAAAATCAATTCAGCAATATCAAAATTCAGTGCAAAAATGATCTATTGTTTATGGAGACTGGAGAGTGGTGTTGCTTTATAAGCCAATGATCAAAAATTTGGTAAATTATATTAACCCTAATCACAATACACCTTGATCAATCTATCAACACACCCCAATCAACCTAACCAAACTACTCAAAATAAGCCACTGCACATTTTTTTCATACATAGCTGAGATTGACACCTGGGCACGTAATGTGTCAGATGCTTCTAATTGTGTTTAGGTCCAACCATCCACCAGTGAAAGGATGAGAAACACATAATATACAGTAGAATTTTCACTAATGCATTCAATAAACTAAATTGCAGATATATGAGTGTATGTGCGTGACATAAAGCTATAAACTCGAGCTACCATGGTGGTGTTTTTTTTTTTTTCGTCAATAAATCTGAACTTAGTCAAGATGTCGAACACAAAGGTAAATATGATGAAGTATTCGGACCATCATCAAAGTGACATACCCTTCAGTTGTCGTTCCATCACCAGCTGAGCTATTGTTGTCACGCCAAGTGCGGCGCACACGTTCGCTGTTATTGCCATCATTCTCTTCTTCTCCCTCTCCCTCTCTTGCTCACGGTCTTCCATGTCTGTCAACTCCTTATGATTTATTGCGAAATTCAGAACTTTCAGAACAACGTCAACATCAGATAAATGATAGAAAAACCATGAAAAATAACCGGTAATAAGAATATACAACTGGAGCAGATAGAGAAAGTTCATGAACAAATAGAGAAAATCTTGTCTGTTGGCAAAATATCTATTAGCTTAGAAAGTTTCTCTATATCCTCACAAACGTTCCCTAATTGCCGGAGACGGTTGTATAATCTGTTCTATATAATCCTTGTTTTACCTAGGACCTAGGCAGCAAAAATATGAAACAATTCAACAGAGTAATAACTAATAAGTCAAAATCCATTTACATTCTAAGGAAACTTACTTATCTAAGATGTACAAAGTAGTGTCTGCTGGCTCTTTAAACTTCAAAGACAACTTCTGTAGGAACCCAGGCTTATCCTCACCGTTGTACACAACCAATACAGACTTCTTCTTCAACCCTTTGATATCCGGGCTACCCGCCTCCCTGACATCCTTACCCGGTCTAATATAAAGCAATTGTGCATTCGGGTCCTCATTCAACTTGGCATATGCACCTTTAGCAGATTCTGCCCCAAAAGCCTTAGACTTTCCTCCTAATATCTGAGACAAAAGCAAGGGGAATGCTATAAGAGAAACTCCACCAGCTACAAGAATTGGATTGTTCACAATCGTTTCGACAACGCTCCCAGCATCAAAATCACCCCCAAACTGCTGCCCACAGTTTGCTCTACTGCTTCTTCATATGTCAAAGCACTTGCAACTTTTGCACTCAATCCTAATCCTGAAGCTAGCATAACTAAACTACCATTAAACTTATCTGCTAAACTCTGCTTAATGTTTAGTGAGTTTATGGTGTCAGTTTTCGGGTTCAAAAATTTGAAGAAAAGGAAGATTTGAGAAGGATTCTTTGGTTTTGTTCTTTGATTAGGAAGAACACAAATGGGTTTCAATCGTATAGCATCGAGGGCCTCCGTAGCATACTTTTCAATGATTTTTGAGGCTCTCAACTTTTAAAATTTTGAAGAAAATCCAAGTTTTGTTCAGAAGATGCAAATGAAGCTGAAAGAGTTGAGCTTCACAAAATGCAAAGGAACATAACATGCTGACATGGAAAAGAAAGATGATTGTCTCTCCATCAGGTGTGAGACACGTGGCATAGAGGATGAGATGCTGCTTATTGTCTTAAAAATCTTTGAAAATGCAGGTTCCAGATACTCAAAGAAATGAAATAGCCACCATGAAATCTAACTACAATTAACAAAATCAAGACATCGAAACGATTAGTTACCTCATCATTTTGTTTCTGCTCACCGTCAATGCAGCATTCTTCTTGTTGTTGATCCATTTCTAGAGCATTACCTTTCTACAACATCATAAACATAAACTCAACTAACGATTTACTTAAGACAGAGGGAACTTCACTGCTCTCTTATGCAAGTTACAAACCTCAAATCACAAACCCTAATTCGGCATAGAAATTAAATCCCGGTCAGGAAGTAAATTAAATGGAGTTGATACCTGAAATATGCCGAGAAAAAAGGTCATTGTCTTAATCTGCTTTATTAGTTGTTGTAGTGGAAATTAGGAATTGAAGATGTTACCAACCCAGGAAAATATACCAGCTTTAATTTTAGTCGCTACTCACCAGTTTCAACCACCACTCCCGACACCACTTCTGCAAATTGCTCGCCAGTTCAACGATCAGGGTTTCAATTTGGAGCTACTGGTAAGGTGTCATGTTGATTCTTAACATTTTCTTCCTATATGTTAACTATTGAAATTATCCAACATTTGTAAATTACCAATCTACAAGGTAACTATGGTAACTGAGAGATAGACACAGTAAGTTTAACATTAGCAGAAAGTTTAAAAAAAAACCTATATGAAAAATATAGAAATAGTACCTCTCCCATAAACATGACAGAAAAGGGGACAGAAGAGAAGGGTTCCATAGCTTTAATAGTGTGTGTAAAAGATACAGCCACCTTTCCAAGGCTCATGTTCGTGAAAAGGTTTCCTAGAGTGTGCACAACTACAAATGGCAGGATAGTGAGTAACTGCAACATAACAATCAACCGCATTACCGGAGCCATGTCTAATTGTCCATTAAATTAAAGGTTACATAGAACATAAATTCAGACATGTTACCTGGGCATTGCTAACTTTTAAGCTTCTTATAGAGATTTAACATCCACATAAAGAGCACAAGGATAGACCCAACGGCAATCTGAAGCACACTGACAGTCATGGGGTAGGGAAATACCTCAAGAACATGTGGGAATGATCAGCATTCGCATCATTCAACCATACGAGATTAAAAGGGACAACAGAAAAGACTCGGGCCGCTACAATATGATCATTCCAAGCCATCAAATTCAACCCCCCGGAATTGGTCACATTCCGGGGATATCAGCTGCAAATGGTGAATGCAACGGTGTCCGACATGACCGACACGGCTATTTCTGCGAAAAGATCAAGTTTTTGGACTAAATCAAACTGTCAAATGTCATGTCTTTTCACCAAATAAGAGAGTCAGCCGCGCACCAAAGTGAGGTTTCGAGTTAAGATAGGCTATGCACAACCACCACCTTCTAAAGCAGAGAGATGTATTTGGTAAGCTGGTACATTAAACTTTTTTTTTTTTTGTAATCAGGGAGCTGAGTTTGACACCTTCAGCTATTTCATCATTTTCTCTCCTTTTCCTTGGAAAGTTACACTTCTCATCAGCTCTTTTTAGAGCATTGTTGCCTGCAATATCCACATTTCATAGAGGTATGACAAACCAAACAAGAGAAAGAAGGGCAATAAAAACCTCGTTTTGGTCTAGAACTCATATTTGGATCAATATTATACCCAAGCAAATAGAAAGATTGAAAAATGAAACCCAAACACATAAGCGATATGGTGTGTTTTTATAAAGTTAAAAAGGAACATTCAGCAGGTTATTATTGACCTGACATTAAAGCCAAATATTTAACTACCATGCTAAAAAAATTGATGAATCTTGTTCCAACTCAAACATTAAGAGCAGAGATTCACTACGATTCCTTGAAAAATATTTCGCTTGCTATCATAAAGAACAACCCAAATATTAGACCTTTAAAGTTAAGCTCACCAACGCTTAACTTTCAACTTTTCACCAACTTAACGTAATTTCATCGAGTTCCTCGCCCCACCCCAAAACAGCTAGATCCAAGATTATAATATATTTATTTGAATCCGGTTGATAGATAGGTATAGTGTTCAGGAGTGTTTTCTCATAAGTCAACATGACCTATCACGTAGAGACGCTTAACTTTCAACTTTACTCCAACTTGACGTGATTCCACCGAGTTCCCCGCCCCATCCAAAACAACAAGATCCAAGATTATACAAATATTGATTTGAATCCGCTAGATAGATAGGTATATGCGAGGGAGCTCACCAACAGTTTGGCACAATAATGTCATTCTTTTTTCCCGTATAAGCTGTAGGCAATTCATAGGTATGAAAACGAATGCAAAACAATAAAAAGCACAGCCAAAAAAATAACATGCCTGGTCAACAAATCTCCTTTTTAGCACTTGGCCCACAACAACAGCATCAATCTGATAAAGAAGACAAATTAAGCAAAAGCTTCAAAATATTGTACGAAACAAATATGTCGAGTATACAAGGCTGATTCCTAACTGCAGAGACAATCGGGCCAATCGCGATAAAAGCAGTGACTTTGGACAGAGAGGAAATGACTGACCTGTTCATTTGTCACCCTACCCCTTGACACATAGTCCAATTCAAGTGTCAGTAATGTAAGATTAATAAAAATAAATTGCAGAAAGAAATGGGTGAATGATATCACAGTCTTTAAAGTAATATGGAATGGTAAATCAACGACTACTTAAAAGCTTACTCAAATCACCATACACAACTCCTGCTTCCATGATTCCTTCTGCATCATTACAAAACACAATCACAGTATGCTTTTCATAAAGTATAGTACTCATATTCCCCCGTCTCGTTTATTTGTTTAGCTTTTTTATTCTTTGTGAGGCGTATGTTAATCAAAGGTAAACAAATAATCGGGACAAAGGTAAATAGTGAAACATGCAAATAATGCAATCAACAAAAGTATCACAGCCTTTAAAACAATCTGGACGTCTCTCCGATATCCAGTCAATCAAGAACTCGAAAATGGTAAGATGACCATCACTTTATGCCTCAATTGCTGACCAACAAGACCTTCATAAAAAAAAAACTGAGATGAATAAAACTTGCATGCAACCCAAAAAACTAAACCCTAACTTATTTAATTTAATTCACAAGCAATAATCTACCTCATCTAACATCAGCAGCAATGGTTAATTAAACTTAAATACCTCACTAATGCCGATGTCCCTCGCCGGCGACATTCCTCTGATCGACACATAGATCTCCATTTAGTTGTTATAGAGAAATTGAAATAAACCAAATTGAAATGTTAATGTGTGTCTCCATTTAATGTCATCATCCCTAATTGTGTTGCTTCCCCATGACCGCTGCTTTCTTTAGGACCTCGTCATCATATGTATAGGCCTCGGGGTCTACAACCACCACCTGAGACAAGGTCATGTAAAAGACTATAAATGTTAAAAATGTCCAAGTCAATAAAGCTTAGAATCTAGAATTTATTATGGCAATGGTAACTGAAGATGAAGTATATCTAACAGCATTGTGACTATCTATAACTCACACTTTCTGGTAGTGCAAGCAGAACAGGTCTATGTTTGCCTAACTATCTATAACTCACACTTTTCTAGGAATATCAAGGACAACAAGAGCATGCATCATCTATGTTTGCATGACTATCTATAACTAACACTTTGCCGGAAACAGTCACTTTTTTGGGAATAGCTTCCTCATTATCAACTATTCCATACATCATTTTAATTGTTGGACAAACTATCGATAACTTTAGACATACTCATGCATACTCCCTTCTTACCTAATAAGCACCTGTGGGACTATGTCATCTCTACAAGTGTATGATTGGACTGATATGTCTCCATTCTAGAGTTTATATTCTTATACATATACACAAAACTATACCAAGCTAACCTAAACATACCATCTATAAAAGCAAGAGAAGCTTAAAACTTGGGGAAGAGGGTCTTTGGAGGTAAGTTTCTAATGTTTGTTGACTACTTGCAACAGTAGCGCTAGCTAGAAAAAGGGTACTCAATTAGAAGAACCCAAGGTTTTGACAGAATTGTGCAACAGATAAATCAGACTGGCAATTTCACTTTGTTGTTCTGTACCCAACTGGCAACTACTATGGTATCCTATTAGCATTCATTCAGGCAAATAACTTACAGCTACCCAATCATATCTGAGGTCATATCGAGACTACTATCAAGGGTTATACACACACGTCTAAACAATTGAATTTCACAAAATGTACAAATTACTCCATAAGTCCATAGATACGAACAGAAAGTGTGATCTCATGAAATACACTATGTACTCACTATAGAATGACTGTGTCCATCAAAGCTCGACATAAAGCCAAAATCTCCACAAGTTTGAATATTAATACACAATTTTATTTAACTAAAACTAATCAATATGAAAAGACTTAACTCTGAAAGATGTGCACCTCACCTTATCTGACATTTAAATACAAGTGGCCCTAAATTGCATAAGTTACTAATGATGCTTTAATTAAGAATAAGGGCTGACAAATGGTTCTCTGAACAGCCTCCCTCAATCCTTCAGAAGTATGTATGCACAAAAAACCTTTCCTCCCCCCTCCTCCTGCCCATTCCCTTCCCTTCTAGTATCAAACGACAAACCCTCAAACGACACAAAAAACCTTTCCTCCCCCCTCCTCCTGCCCATTCCCTGCCCATTGAACGTGTAATTTCTTGCTGGTAGATTGGCCACATCTAATGCCCTCCTTGCTGTACATGAAAAGAAAGCTAAATGTTAACACAGTATTTGACAAGAGAATGTTTGGTTGATTATTCGATTAGAACTCCACCATTTACCATGGGTCATGGGACCAGATAATCAATTTCTTCCATTTCGGAAACTAATTCAAATAAACTGGAAGTCTGTGTTCACTTAATTTTTTTTTGTAACTGGACTTTTCTGCGTCAGAAAAACGGTATAAGCACTAACCATTGGTTT
>JAGPOY010000740.1:53985-64162 GCA_018983105.1 Silene uniflora | reverse complement strand
TCATTTGGTATCAACTCTCTTATCTCTCCTCAATTACACTTATCTCTAAGTCACTGACTTGAGCGTCGGAGTGAGTTCGCACGGCCCCAAGCCGTGCCCTCCGTTTGTTCATTTTGCAGGAAGATACAAGAGTCAAGCTTTCATCCACATCTTACGAGCTTACGTGTACCACAAACTTGCTCCATAATTACCCTCGTAATTACACCCGGAACAACTATAATCTTCCCTATTTCCTAAAACGGATTATTCAAGTAATCTTCCCCTTTCTATTTTTAGAAAATTTTACTCTTATTTTATTCATTCCTCTCTCCTATCACCAAACCCCACACAACTCTTTTACTCCTATTTTATTACTTTCTTTCATGTTTTGGCCCCACAATTCTTTATTTAACTACTAATAATTCATCATTTTCTCCTATCACCAACCCCACACAACTCTTTTACTTATATTTTAATAGTTTTCCTTAAGTATTGTGCCAAAAGCAAAGGGGAAGATTATGATGAATGAGAGGGAGTATTATTTTACTGAACAAAAACTTCCCTAACACACTCCTTCAAACAAAATTAAAATCAAAATGTCCAAATATGCAGCTTTTATTATTACTCTTTATCATTTTATTTGTCTTTTGTACTCCCTCCCATTCATTATAATGTTCCCCTTTGTATTGGGCACGGTACTTTAGGGAAAATATTAAATTAAGAGTAAAAGAGTTGTGTGGGGTTGGTGATAGGAGAAAAGAATGAATTATTAGGAATTAAATAAGGAATTGTGAGGCCAAAACATTATGGAAAGTAATAAAATAGGACTAAAAGAGTTGTGTGGGGTTTGGTGATAGGAGAGAGAAATGAATAAAATAAGAGTAAAAGTTACCAAAAAAAAAAAAAAGAGAACATTACTTGAATAATCCGTTTTGGGAAAGAGGGAACATTATAGTGAATGGGAGGGAGTATAATTTTGGTGATCTAGTAATCAACAATCAACAACTCATAATCAAACTTGATTAGTCAGCTAGTAACAAGTTAAAGAACTGGTCTTGTTTTCTGACAACATTTATGTCAGTTTCTTTCCCATCAAAATTTTGGGTTCATTTCTAGACAAAATTTCCCCCCAAATTTGTGACAAACAAGCTTCAATCATTCCAAATTTACTAAAGTTTCAAAGTTTTTTTTTGCAAGTTTCATCTAATTTGGCATGAAATAATTGAATTGATTAAATCATGAAGTATAAATTTCTTAAGAGTTTCATTTTTTTTTGCAAGTTTGATCAAATTTGCATGTTATATAAGTGTGATTAAGTCATACTAATTTTTGCAAATTTTATCAAGTTTGCATGATATAAGTGATTAAATCATACTCAATCAATCAAAGTTTCAATCATTTCTCTTTAAAAATTTCATCAAATTTGGCATGATCTTAAATCATACTTAATTTGATTAAGTTTGAATCTTAATTTCATCAAATTTGCATGGTATAAGTGATTAAATCATACTCAATTTGGTAAAATTTCAATCTTTTGTGCAAATTTCAAAGACCCAAATACTAAATTGGGTTCATTTCTAGACAATTTGTGAGAAACCAAGGGGTACCAATCACAATTTTCAATCATCAATCATTCCAAATTTATCAATTTATTAAAGTTTTAAGTTTCAATCTTTTTTTAGAAGTTTCATCAAATTTGTCATGATATTTGATCAATATATGTGATCATATCATACTAATTTTAGTAAAGTTTCAATCTTTTGTGCTAATTTCAAAACCCCACATAGCAAATTTCTCATTTTTGGATCAAAGTAATGGACATAGACAATCCAACAACAACAACAACAAATGTTAGTGTTCAAACCCCACTTCTTCATCAAATAAATGTGACCCACCAACATAATCATAATCATAATCATAATCGTAATCGAAACCGTAATGATGATCAACAAAACCAAGAGGAGGATCAAAGAAATGGAGGAAATGTTGATGTTGTTGTTGTAATTGATGGAGAATATGATGATACCCAACTTGATAAAACCCTTCAAAGATTAGAATTTTGTTTAAGATTTTTGGGTTTTGATCAAAGTAATCTGTTAAGATTTGTGTTATCTTGGGTTGTGTTTTTGGTAATTTGTGTGATAATCCCTGTGATTGTAATAGAATTTAGACATTGTGCAAAATGCGAGAACTATCAAGTTAGGGATTTTGAATATGAAATTCTTACTTCCCAAGTTCTTCTTGGTGCTGCTTCATTGATTTCTTTGTCCTATAATCTTACGAAAAAAGGGATCCGAAAGTTCTTGTTTGTTGATAGATATAGAGGTCATACTTCGAGGTTCATGGGACAATATATTCAAAAGATTAAGGTAAATGATCATTTATCAATCTGTTTTTATATGTTCATGTTTTTCTGTAATCTGAATGTTTATGTTTGTAATGACGGTTTCATCTGCATGCTGTATTAGTGTTAGCCGACCCCAAATCATCCTGAGACTGAAGTGTTTATTGTTGTTGGTTTAATATTCTAATTTTGTTATAGTTACTTGTTGGAAATATTACAAATGTGCTTGTTGATGTTAGGGTCTGTATAATGCGAGATTGAGTGATTGGAATGGAATGGAGACTTAGAAGCTTTCGTCACCAAAAATTGTTTAAAAGGGGTGAGAGTTCGACATTTGTAGGGGCCTGGGGGGATGGATGTCATATTGAAATAACCGAGGAATTGCTATAAGATGTAGGAATAGTATAGTCAGTTTTGCCATGATCAACTAACAATCACATTTCGGTGAAGATAATTTAGATTGATAGTTATGCTGATGTTACCAACATACCTTGCTTTTGTCCCGCTCTTCAGAATGATCAGAAAGAGAGGATGTTCTATCAGTTACGATTCTAGCTATGGGTTTTATTTGTGTAACAGATTAATTGTGGGAGCTATCAGGCTGCGTGTAGCATAATTGTTTTCAAGGTGTATCACTTCTATTGACTTATGTTGAAACAATTAAGAGCTTTTATACTAGTTCCCTTTTCGACTACGCGTTAAAGAGAATTTTTTCTTTTACCAGCATTTTATTTGTTTATTTGCTTTTCTGTGATTCAAATGTTTAGTTACTTCTCCGAGTATGATCATCTGCAGTTACAGGGGCTTTTTATGGTTATTGTTTAGGCATCTCGTAGATTGTAATTTTTCTTTAGGAATCAAGAAAAGTTCTTTACTTTTAGCGGCTGTTTATTTGCTTTTTTATGATTTGAATGTTTAGTTACCTCTTGTATTTAATATGATTATTATTTGCACTTACAGGAGCTTTTTGTGGTTATTCTTTAGGAATCATATAGCTTGTTGGTATTGTCGCTTATTCCATGCTGCCTTCTAAAGTTCGCTCATGAGTTCACACGGATGTTATACGTGGAAAACCATTCATGGTGGCAAGCTGGGCTTGTTGTTTCAGGATTAGTTATATCATGGACATATCTAAGTGCAATAACTTTAGCGGCTTGCATCCTCTTCCATTTAGCCTGCAGTTTACAAATTATCCATTTTGAAGATTATAAGAACCTCTTGGAGAGGGAATCTAGTATCCTGACTTTGATGGAGGAGCACATTCGATTAAGGGATTATCTTTCCAAAATCAGTCATAGATTCCGGAAATATCTTCTCTTGGTCTTCCTGCTCGTTACAGCAAGCCTATTCATGACTCTTGTCCAGATCACGGGAGTAAATGGAAGAGTTACCTTCTTAAATGGTGGAAATTTTGCGGTAAGTTGAGTGTTCGACCACATTTCTTCTTCGAGGTGTCGATTGTATTTATGAATTTAAAAATTTTAGAGTCTTGATCACTGATATTGTAAAATCTTGATTAAGGATATAGTGAAGTTTCGATTTTCGGTGGAGGAGAAAGTACTTAAATTTCTGGTTTTGACAACAATGGAAAAAAGCAAATTGACTTACTAAACTGTTTCTGCTTCTTATATATTCATTTTAAAAGCAACAGTTTGTTATTTAGAAACAACGTAGATTGAACTCCATTACCTTCAGATAAGCAAGAAACTTTGAGGCATCGAGTAATGTTATCGCTCATTTTTAATCTGTTTACTCCTGCTGAATTCTGATCAATGTTTTTTTGGTAAACTATTGTGTTATTTCAGGTAACATCATTAGTTCAAGTTGTAGAAACACTTCTTTGCTTGCATGCTGGCACAAAAATTTCGCACAGAGCTCAAGGCATTGGGGCTGTGGCATGCAAATGGCATGCTTTGGTAACCTGCAAGTCGTTTGAAGGAAGTCGACGTTCAATCTCAATGGGTTCATTGTCTCCAAACTGTTCTGAAAGTGATCTAGAAGCATTGGAAACAATCGATGGTATTACTGTTCGTAATCATTCACATTTCGCTTCAGTGTCCTCTCACAACAAGAGGCAATCATTTGGTAAGTCTATCCATTATTATATGGTCGTTGCAATATGCAGTTCCTCAGTTCTATTTCATACACTATTAGTCTATTACTCCGTAAGACTTAGAATAGAAAGCTATTTTCCTACTATGGCCCTAACCGACTTGCATTCGGAATAAACCAGACTGTGCTGCGGCCCTTACATTTAACTTGTACCATATGGAGATATTCACATGTGAGTATACGACATCTTTCTATGGGCTAGAGTCATCTTCACTTCTACTGCCTCAAATCGGAATATCAGTTATGGTACAAGCTAATTTTGAGCGTTGTAAGGGATAAAAATATCCCTTGATTCCCATTTGTTCTTGATAAAAATGTCGAGTTTTATATATCGATCACCTTCAGTTTATTTTTATTGTGGGTGAGATAAGAATACAAACATTCTAGCCTGTAAACTACACATCATGTGTTACATTGATTGCTCATGATTCTGACTCGTACTTCCAGTGATGTATTTGCAGACAAATCCCGGAGGAATCACCTTGTATGGATGGGTAGTGGATCGTTCTTTACTGACGACCATCTTCTTTATTGAGCTCTCACTCGTCCTTTTCGTGCTTGGTCAAACAATTATTTTCTCATCGACCCCTTCAGAACAGCCATGACACATTCTTTCGTTCTACAGTCTACAGACATTCCTTTTCCTAGTATCAGTCCGATAGGTTACCTTGGATCACTTCATTTTGAATCATTCACGAAGCCACTTATAGTAAAACGAAAACTACACGATCAGCTAAAAGGTAACTTATCAATCTTGGGTCGATTTCATTCGCTTTGTACATTTTGTAAATTTTCTAGCTATACCTCTTGTTAGTCTGGTTTACTCCGTGCCAAGGCGAGTGCCATTATATCTCTTTGTTATTACTAACGCTGTAAATATAAGCAAGTTGTAGCTTTGAATTTATTAAATTACGAATAATGATGATTTTGATAAAATTTCGGAGCAAAGTTTTATTGAAATTGTATAACACGATTGTGACTACCGGTGATGTCCATATGTTGATAAAAAGAATGGGAACGGAAAGAATATATGATACGAGTATTAACCGCATCAACACGTAGTTATTACATCGTCAAATGATGATTTGTTGATTGGTTCGAGTCCCACCAGAACTGAAAACGAGTACCAACTACATCAACGTCGAGTATTAATGAAGGGTGGATAGGTGGGACAGAATGAGTAGAATGAAAAATCTGTCCGATCCCCGCCGGTCGACCACACAAAGTAGGAAGAACGTACAATGTTTAATCTCCATATATCGACAATTCAACATAGCCAGCCCTGTTCTGTTTCAAATGTACAAATGTACAAGTCGAGGTCCGATGACTCCAAATAATGACCTGGCAAAATGGGTCAGACCGAATGACCTGACCCGAAAAGGCTAACCCGAGACCCGAAAAGACCCGAAAATGATCCGAAACCGAATTGACTCGACCTGACCCAAACATTGTCTGACCCTATGTTGACCCGACCCGACGTGATTCGACTCAAAAAGACTTAAAATGACTCATAATGACTCGAAACGACAACTACTAAGTCATATTAATATTATATATGTCAAAATAGAGTTTCATTGGTTATAACGGTCCCTAATAAGTAGATTGCTTAGCCCTTAACTCGGAATCAACCCAAACCAAAATGATCTATACCCGAAAGTGGCCCGACCCGAAATGACCCAATAATGGTCATCCGAAATTGACCCGATACCTGAAAGTGACCCGACACAACCCGACTTGGCCCGACCCGAACTGTGTGACAGACCCGAAATGACCGATCCGTATCGACCCGATTGACCTGATTTGCCACCTTGGTCCAATATATACGATCAGGAGGCTCTTCCTGATGTTGGGCCCGAATATAAGAACCTTACCTATGGGCCGCCTCTGGAGATACTGGTCACTAGTGCCTGCGGCTGCAACTAAGATGGTGATCTCGGATAGAGAGATCGTATCCACTTTTATCCGTCTGATTAATTCTAATTAATTGCGATTTTAAGGGGTTAGGTTAGAAAAATAAATTAGGATTTTTTTACAATCGTTGTGTTGTTAGAACTTCGGCTCTGAATTTTATTAAAAATGGTAAATAGAAATATAAAAGGCAGAACATTAACGGTATTTAATAGATTCAGAAGTACCAAAAGTACCAAAATACATTGGCAACTATCTCATACAGAGTATTTACATAAACTCTAATCATATTTCACAATTTAACTGGCCTTGTCACAGAAGTAAACCAAACAAACTTACATCGAGGAATATTAAAACCGTTTTAAATTAAGACAACTTCACTTTTATTTAATTTGACTATGAGAGCGGTCTTAAATTAAAACAGTCTTAAATAAGAGTTAGTGTACCAAAACATTTATAAGTTATATACCTTAGTTTTGGCTGGCTCAAAATGAAGTGAACCGAGGTAACCTATCGGAACTATGCTAGGAAACGGAATGTGCCTTAAACATAAGAATGCCATGGCAGTCATAGCCAGTCATGAAGGTGTCGATGAGAAAATAATGGTTTGACCGAACACCAAAAGGACGAGCTCTAGCTGGATAATGATGATGTCCGTCAGTAATAAACGATCTACTACACATCCATACAAGGTGATTCCGGCGGGGTTTGTCTGCAAATACATAGCTGAAAATACGAGACAATACCGTGAATTCTTGAGTAATCAACATTCATATCAGTTCATAATCACTAGGAATCTCAACATTTTATTTATAAAAAAAAAAAACAAATGGGAATTAAGGATATTTTTTACTCAATTGTAACGCACAGACCATAAGCGATCTTCCTATATTTTTTCAGTTTTCACCGTTTGCTTTAGTCTGGATTAGAGTCGGGAAGGGCCACAATGGTGAAAGAAAACTATAGAAGTATGTTTCCGGCAGTTTAGTGTTAATTGAATGCACAAAATATTGCAATAAGTTTGTAGTATTAGACATACCAAATGATTGCCTCTTATTGTGAGAGGATACTGAAGCGAAATGTGAATGATTACGAGAAGTAATACCATCGCTTGTTTCCAAACCTTCCGGATCACTCTCAGAATAGTTCAGATACCTTGATCCTGCTGATCCCATTGAAATTGAACGTCGAGTTTTTTCTGACTTAGAGGTTACCGCAGCATGCCATTTGCATGCAGCAGCCCCGATGCCCTGAGCTCTGTGTGAAATTTTTGTGCCAGCATGGAAGCAAAGAAGTGTCTCTATAACTTGAACTAACGATGTTACCTGAAACAAGACAACAGTTTACAAAAAAAACATACTTGATGCCTCGTGGTTCAACACGACTAAGTTGTTTCTAAATAACCCATGATGAAAGTCGGGTTGAGAATTCTGTCGATTGACTGTTACTTTAAAAATCAAAATACGAGTATAAACAGTTTAGTAAAGTCGATTTTCCAAAAATTTAAGAACTTTCTACAACATATCATTAATCAAGATTCTAAAATTCTGAAATTCATCATCAGCACAATCTATAGCTAACTTACCACAAAATTTCCACCATTCAAGAACGTCACTTTTCCGTTAATTCCCCTGATCTGAAAAAGAGTTCGGAATAGACTTGCAGTGATGAACAGGAAGACCAAGACAAGAAATTTCCGAAATCTATGGCTTATTTTTGTAAGATAATCCCTTAATCGAATGTGCTCCTCCATTAAAGTCAAAATACTCGATTCCTTCTCCAAGAGTTTAGTATAATCTTCGAAATGGATGATTTGTAAAGTGCAGGCTAAATGAAAGAGAATGCAGGACGCTAGAGTTATAGCACTTAGATACGTCCACGATATAGCTAAAGCTGAAACAACAACCAAGGTTTGCCACCATGAATGGTTGCTTTCCATATATAACATCCTTGTGAATTCATGAGCGAACTTTAGAATGCAACATGGGAGCAGTGACATTACCAATAAGCTATAAGAACCCTAACAAATAGATAGGAGTATTAAACAAGAGAGGTATCTAAACTTCGATCATAAAAATGCGAATAAACAGAAAATGCTAGTAAAAGTTAAGAATTTCGCTTAACTAAACATTCAGCAAACGCACTAGCGGAGCCAGGCAGGGGCTAGGAAATTTCCCGCCCCCATAACGCCAAATCCTGGCTCCGCTACTGAGCACGTGAAATATGATTGAATATGTACCTTAATCTTTTGAATATATTGGTCCATGAACCTTGAGGTATGACCTCTATATCGATCAACAAACAAGAAATTTCGGATCCCTTTTTTCGTAAGATTATAAGACAAAGAAATCAAAGAAGCAGCACCAAGAAGAACTTGTGAGGTAAGAATTTCATACTCAAAGTCCCTCACTTGATAACTTCCACATTTTGAACAATGTCTAAATTCTATTATAATCAAAGGAATAATCACACATATTACCAAAAACACAACCCAAGACAACATGAACCTAAACACACTACTTTGATCAAAACCCAAAAATCTTAAACAAAATTCTAATTTTTGAAGCATTTTATCAAGTTGGGTGTCATCATATTCTCCATCAATCACAACAACAACATCAACACTATTTTGTAGTTGTTGATCATGATTAAGATTATGAATTTGTTTGTGGGTCCCACTTGGTTGGTCAAGAAGTGGGGTTTGAAGACTAACATTTGTTGTTGTTGTGGTGGTGTTGTCTAAATCCATTATTATTTATTATAAGTAGTAAGAAATATGATAACTTTGAACCAAATATAAGAAATTTTAATTGTAGGGCTTTGAATTTTTTTTTTTCAAAAGATTGAGACTATACAAAAATGAGTATGATTTGATGAGGCTTGCAAAAAAAATTAAAATCTTCATAAATAAAATTGGAATAGTTTTAAGAATCAAAATTGTGATTAATACTCTTGTTTTTCACAAATTTTGGGGGGAAATTTGTCTAGAAATGAACCCAAAATTTTCGATAGGGTAATAAACAGAAATATATAGTGTAAAAAAAAAAGACTAGTTCGTACTAGCCGACTATATATAAATATGATGATTTTGAGTTATTGATTAGCAATCACCAATTAAAATTAAAAATAGAAAAGTCAAATGGCAATAATAGTTGCAACTCTTGAAATTTTGATTTAAAAATATGTTTGAAAAAGAGTATCTTCGACATTTGCTCGATAAATAATTCTTCATCGATTATTAATTTAAGACGTGAATCTGGTTTGGAGTTGTGCCCCTTGAATGCATTCAAAAGGTGACACTTTGATTGTATTTGTTCGCATTGGAAAAATCATGAAATAAGATATCTATATCTAATGTTCGGATATACAAAAACAATCTGATCGGATATGGATTTTGGAATTTACCGGAGTAATTAAAAGCAAAGAGTCTCCCCTCGGCTTTACACCGACTGCTTCTTGCAAACACAATTATGGAAATCAGAACATGAGGGACAAGAAAGTGTTACAAATTTATAATGCTTTGCTATTGGAAACAAAATTCTGAAGTAGTTTACAGTGTGTCAAATAGATTTTACATACACAAGTTCGAAGTGAACCGGAACCCTAAAAAGAAAATTGTTGTGACACAGCCACAATACAGGCAGTGTCAATTAAATCACCAAAAGGTGGAGAATCATATCTAGCCTGTGGCGAAGAGGTAGGCAAAAGCAGAGAATATATTTCTTCGTTCTATTTGTAATACATGCCTACTAAAAACGGCATAAATGATATTCTCACAAGCCAGTTTTGGAAGCGTGTTGAATCCATCTCTCTCACCTCGAGCATGTTTATCTG
>JAGPOY010000740.1:13562-34490 GCA_018983105.1 Silene uniflora | reverse complement strand
AAAATAACAACGGGTATTATACAACCGTTGCCGATAACAATGTAAAACGGTTTTCCAAAGGCCGTTTTCTTGACCTGGTAACGGTTGTATAAAAACGTTGACAAGAGTGTAATTCTATAACGAGGTTTTGGAAACCGTAAACGTTTATTATAACGGTTTATTAAACATCCGTTGTCTATATATAATAACAACGGTTATAACTTAGAATCCGTTATTGTTATGGCGCGCTCTAGGTTTCCGACAATATTTGGAAAACGGTAATCTAAGTATCGTTATTATTTGCTCTAATTCGTTATGATACCCTCGTTATTGATGGCCAGAAGTGGCGTAGTGAAAGCACGGTTTAATCAGGTATGCATATGCCACGACAAGGAACAACACTTCAACGTCTAATGACCGCTTGAATTAATATGCAGATACTCTGATTGACTATTTGATGAGAAAAAGATATTTGGAGACAAATAAACGCCCTTACCAGGGGGGATTTGTATCTCCGCATCACTAAACTGAACCACAGGTAAGCCTTTATATACTTTAAGAGGATACGATACCCCATAAATGGTTCGAACGGTATAGGCACAATAATTAATTTTCGCGCGAATGGTTTGTAGGGGAACTCTCCCCTCTCTTATCCATTCAATACGTGCAATTTCTTTTCCATCTATTCGGCCTGCTATTTGTATTTGAATTCCTTTTGTATCCGCTTGTTCAGTTAGATCGATAGCCTTTTTCATGGCTTTTCTAAATGATATCCTATTCTTTAATTGGCCAGCTATAAATTCAGCAAGAAATTAGGGTGCCCATAAGGTTTTGCATTCTATAAATTTTATTTTATATGGTTTTTTCCTAAAAACGGAAGCCTCCGCTCGATTAGCATTCCTTGTTAATAAGGTAACTAAAGATAGATTTTTATTAAATTTTTTCAATCCGTCTTTACCCCACAGAGACATTGAATAGAAGGAAATATTTTTTTTCCACTATAATTTTTACAATAAAGGTTTAAATGCCCGTCAAACGTAAGAAAATAGATTCGAAACATATAAAAAGCGGTTAATCCGGCTGTGAAATAAGCTATTAAAAACAAGCAAGAGGCAGAATACCACAAAGAGAAAGCGTACCTATTAAAAAAGCCATTTTTGTAATTGGAACATGTTTTGTTAATCCTCCCATAAGAACCATATTCTGATTTTTATCTGGAGAATATCCAACAAGCGTTTTCATTGAATGAATAAGGGATCCGGATCCTAAAAACAATAAAGCTTTTGAATAAGCACGAGTAATCAAATGAAATAAAGCAGCTCGATAAGAACCCATACCTAGCGCTAACATCATATAACCCAATTGAGACATTGTAGAATAAGCTAAACTTCTCTTAATATCTTTTTGAGCAAGAGCTAAGGTAGCTCCTAAAAATAAAGTTATTCCCTCATTTACTATTAGCAAGCATACATAAGGCCCAAAAAATCACCTCTCCAACAGCCGGCTCCTTGCTACATTCTACAACAGTTGACTCCTTGCTATATTACAATGAGATTTAGCTTACTGAAAATAAGAGAACACAACAAATAAGAGAACACAACAATTGTAAGCAGATAAGAGAAGCTCCCCCGTGTAAACCTTAGTTTCAGTCAATCATTTTATCACAATCGCATCAGTCTAAATTTACATGTACGATTTCTTAGTTATATTCCTGCTCGAGTTATAAGTGTTATGCAGTAGAATATGGTTTCAATTTACCACTATTCATAACTCAAATCATTTTATTTTTTATTACGGAATTTACGATACATAGTTTAGTCTTATCAATTTCTAATTATTTGTTCTATGATGTTCTTCCAGTGTGATTGCTTTTATGTGCGATTAAGACAAAGAGAACTTCTATACCTCTTCGTCTTGCTTAGCTGAAAGGACTGATAAACCCCCTTTCTATATTGATTTGAAAATTTTTTGGTTTATTTTATTTTCTTGTCTTTGTAGTTGTCCATGTAATATACTAAACATACCATCATCAACCAAAAACTGAGAATTCACCGAGGAGAGATAGGGAAGAAGAAGTCGATAGAGAAGAGTAGAAGATTATTATACCTTCAGATTAATGGAATATCCTTCTTTAGCCTTGTTTCCTTGGTGTACTCCAAGAAAATGCATTGAAGAATGCCTGCCAATTACCAGTATTCATTGTTACAGTCGTCACAGGTAGTTTTCCTAGGAATGAAGTAGTGGGTATTATTTTTGTTATTATGTGATAACAGAATCAAACTTACCCGCAAGAAGTCATACAAGTCATTGCTAACGCCGCTTTAATCAAGGCGAAGATCAATGTCATCAGAATTCAGAAGTGTAGCTGAATCTAGTTCTGACTGTCTGGTTGATATAGATGGGTTTGGTCACCGGTAAAACCGATGAACAATAATAGCTTCGAAATCTATTATTGATTTCTCAGAGGCTTGGATAATTCATTTTCAAAGATTTTCATATGTTCAGCCCGGTAACCTGTTTCAATCTGTTGGTAGTCCATTTCTCAAAATCGATGAAAACTCTTCGTAAGCAATGCACTCGTGGCACTTCAGTGATGACATTACAACTATCTCTACAGGAAACCTAGATGAAAATAAAAAAAATATTAAAACAAAAGCCCTGAAAAGTTTGTTTAACCTTCCCGCTCATCTACCAAACATAGTCCCTATATACATATGTGAACCATCATGTCTAACCAATCTCTATAAAAATTTTCTTGGGCTATTGACTAACCAAGTAGACAATAGTTCCCTACATATGCAGAATAGGCACAAGCATAAACCCGAACTTAATTGCCAAAACAAGAAAGCTTGACACATCCACAAACACGAACTGAAAACCTAAAATTCAATGTACACAGATCACGTTAATAAACAGACCACAAACCTCGCTAGAATCGGAATAATATATTGAATACCAAGCTCCAACAAGAGGCCATGATATTCAACACACAGTTATATAGCAAACCAGATCTGTACACAATAAAAGGGCCATTTCAAATATAAATGTAAGTGCGGCAACAAATACTATAGCACACAACACCGACAGCTAAATCGTAGCTTTAATTATACAAGAGATTGAATACCAAGCTCCAACTCCTTTCATGCTCGACAACAGCTAAAAAAAGACAGGGATAATTAGAATCTAATAACAACACTACTAACATCAATACTAATAATAAGCATCTATCTACACCCAAATACTGAAGACAAATCCAGAAGCATAACACCAAAGCCCCAAACTAACAACATTCAGGCCCATTTTTTATCCAGAAAAGCGTAAAATCCATAATTCGACACACAATAATAGATCAATTAACACGATTCAGTGACCCTTCCATCCCAAATCACAAGTTCGATTAACGCAATAGCACATGCAAACAGGCAAAATAATGCAACAGAGTATAGTGTTAGTAACAAATAAACTGGAAGAATGAACGGACAAAAGATCATACCATTTCTGGGTAACAATTGCATGAGCAATGTCTCCAATTGGGCAAGGCAGCCGAACAACACCACCAAATTCGCGCATGCATGCAGCAGAACCGACTTTTTCGACAGGCCAAAAGACACCCACACAAGACAGAAACCAACGAAAACTGAGATAAGAAAGGATAAGTATCAGTGAGCAGTATGGATCTAAAGAGCATAGAAGTAAATCGACAAGAAATAGGCAAAACACCGAGAATGTGTAGAAGAGAGAATGGGGAAAGCATAGTAGGCAGAATAGCGAGAAGAAGGAATTAAAAGGGTAGGTTAGAGAATGGGGAAATCGCAAATTAGTAAAAAGAGATGTGATCCGTGATTATGGAAGCGGGAAAGATGAAGACTGAGTAATGGAGAATTTGAGAGGAGAGTGACATAAAGCGGAATAGTAGGCAGAATAGCAAGGGGCAAAATGGGAAGGAATGACAAAGTTACTGTTACAGCTACAGTAACATGAGTTTGGGTTTTTAAAAGAGAGTAGAAAAGAAAAATGCCTCTTAAAATATGAAAATATTAATTTTTGGATTTTATCACGACGTAACATAATATTTTTTTTTCTTTTAGATACAAATAATAAAGCTAAAATTTTAAAAACATAAAAATAAAGTCCTAGTAGTATGAAGTTACAATAACACTAAAAAAGTATTTTTTTTTTTTTAACCGAAAAATGTTAATTAGAAAAATCATGGTTGATTTATGAAAAATCATTTAAAAAAACAAAGTATATAGTTTTTACTATTTATTTAACTTAACTTATTGTTTAAGAAAATGAAATAAAAATGGATCTAAGGGTAAGATTTGAATCTCGGGCATACGATACATATCCATATCCTTATCCACTTGATCTAGAATCTGGGCAGGATCTGAATTCCATTGCCATCCCTAGCCTTGCATGATGATTTATTATTTCCGCTTAATTCTTATGAATTCAGCTAAAAAATGAAGAACCACACACTAATTGTCCCATATTCTGAGACTATTTAGGTTATTGCATTACCACTTAGCCACAATTATATTTCAATTAGCGTTGCCCGACTTGTCTCAAGTTAGATATCCAAAATTTAAGATCCAATTCCAAGGAAAACCCGAATCAATAAGAATCGCGCGGCCCAAATTCTCATTGAAGACGAACAATATGTCCTCTCACAAATTGTAAGTGGCACTATCTATAGAGTGCCTCCATTTTCCTTCCACTTACCCTCTTACTTGCCTTATTGTAAGAGGAGCACTATCTATCACAAGCAAAACGCTTTGCTCGCTGGGATATGTTGTCCCGTCCTAAACTCGAAAATTAGGCTGAACTTGGAAATTAGGTGTGTAACGGTAGAGTTGTTGCATCTTAAAACGTGAAGAAAAAATAACGGCAATGATTAAGCAGACGTTTATTTATTTATTTATGAGCTAAATGAAGAAATCGGCTTAATCAAAACCCAGAACTTATTACGAGTATATATCCGTTTTAAGAGAGACTTGTGTTTCGTAATCAAAAACCATAACTTGCCTTTCTTCTCCCACTCCCTTCTTCGTTCCCTCTTTTTCCCTCTCTCTTCTCCCACCGCTGAAAATTCCCCAACTTTTTCCCTCTTTTTAATTTCTATATTACGTATACATATACACACACATACATATTCCATAACAACAAAGATTATACATTACTACTATTAATTTTAATTTGTTATTATGCTGTCAATTTTACACCTTTATTTCTCCATTCTTTTCCTTTAATTCCAGGTATCTTCCCCTTATTGTTTTTATTTACAGTAACTATTTTATTGTTTGAATGGTGAATTTGGGTCAATTTGTTTTTGGGTATTTGAATTTAGTGTTGAACATGGTGTTATTTTGGTATACACCAATACTTGTTTAAGACCGTTTTAACCTTAAGACGGATAATTAGCAGAGTGTAGGATTGTAGACATGATGAAAAAAATTCATGGGTTTTTAAGTTTGTAGAAAAACTAATAATGGGTAAGTCTTGAAATTGTTATATAAGAGAAATATAAAAGGAAATTGGATATTTGGATTGAATTAATTAGGAGAAATGAGGATAATTTTTGGAAATAGAAATTATTAAGCTGAGTAATTAAAAAGGTAATTATTTGATTGATTGCAGTGAAATCAAATATCAATCAAATATTTTGACTGAAGGTAGAAAAGGAAAGTTTATTAATTTTGGAATATTTGTACCAAATTTGGGTAGACTAATGTGTGTATAAAGGTGTAAACTTTGAACAAAGGGGCAGACTTTGAAGAGTAAAGAGATAAAGGGTTTAAGAAAATTTAATGGTGGGTATTTTTTCAATCCTCTTATCTTATTTCCCATTCATTGAATGCTGTTCAATTTGAGTTTTTGTGACGGTGGCGGTGGGATCCATAATGGGTTGTTGTTGTGGTGGTGGTAGCTATTATTGTTGTGGGTGAGGTTGTATGAAGCGTGTTGAGCTGCCTGTATGTACTGGAGAGTTATTATCTCTGCAAAAGAAACCTCTATATTGGGACATTTGAGTGTATGACTTTCGCTCTTTGTTTGGGAGAGAAAGGGAGGGGAACGATTTCCTTTGTTTCGTCAGAAAAATGGTGTTGGAGGGAAATAGACAGAGGGAAAATGATATTAATCAACCCCTCTTGCTTTCTCTCCCTTCAACCCCTTCCCGTCACTCCTCTTTTTGTATCCAAAAAAGTTTAAGATGCTTTCTTGTTGTGCTGGGGGTTTAGCTGTTGGAAACCTTTCTTGTCTTGTGTTCGTTTGTGGTTGGTGCTCCATGTTTGATTATATTGTGGTCACTTTGTTTTGTTTAGGTTTGTGTCTAATCTTTTTGTTGAATGGTTGAAAACTGGCTGGTTCTCTTTGATTACTGTATATGACGAGTTTTTTCCCCATTGATTTCCATGTCAAACTAAGATAGAGAAATCCAACCAAGATTTCCAATAATTGAGTTGCCATTTACTGTATATGATGGTTGGAAACTGGTTCTCTTTGATTATTAATCGACCCAATTACCATCCTGTTCCCCTGTATACTGATTAATTTTCACTCAGACTGCTGTTATGAGTATACAATAGTGGAGATTATTGCATTATGCTAAAGTTGTACCTGGCACAATTATATGTCATTTACGCTCTATAAAAGCTAAGGACTTACTGGCTGCCATCTCAGCCAGCGGTGAGATTAGAATTTGATAATTGAGTTGTAATAGATTAGTTGCTCGCTTTTTCAGCTATTAGTCATAATTGAGGCTTAGCTTTGCTGCAGTAATGGAAGAATCTAGTCAATTGAAACGAGCATTAATTGATTCGTCAGCCGGAGCAGTCTCTGGTGCCATTTCTCGGACAGTCACATCTCCTTTAGATGTCATCAAGATTCGATTTCAGGTAGTTTGTAATTTGTATAACCATGTACATGTAAAATCTAAATTTTCTTTCCTTTCTAGCACAATGGTATTATTGTATTAGTGCTATGACAAAAATATGTTCGGTAAAGAAATTACATTTCTCTTGTTGGTAATGTGTATTGATTTATTTGAAGACCATCTATTGTCATTAGTGATACTCATTTAAGCCTGACTAAAACATCCATATGATGAACTACTAGCTTCAGTTTCAGTTGTCCAGTAATCCAGTATACCCATTTAATTACACTCTCGATGTCATGATCATATATCCGTTTCAGACATTGGTTTTCTTGTGAAGGTTTTTCTCAGCTACTTATCTTCTCCATTGATTATCCTTCCAGGGAAGGAAGAATTATATCTTGTTCCTATATGGGTGACTCATTGTTGTCAATTATGCGAATGCTCTCTGAATGTCTGTCGTCAAAAGAAACTAAATCTAGTACCTTCGTGTAGGTCTTTTGATGTGATGGCAGGAAAAAGGAAATTTAATTTACTGTTTTTTTTTGAGGAATTACTCTCGTGTATGTTGTACACTAATATATTCATTAAAAAGACATTCAATATAGTGTTTAAATGACGTCCGTTATTGTGCCCTTCTCGATTTAATAATGTGTTGCTGACTTGCTATTAAATCTTGACAGGTTCAACTCGAACCGACAACTTCATGGGCTTTACGCCGCAAAAATCTCTATGCATCATCCAAATACACTGGGATGCTGCAAGCTACCAAAGATATCTTTAGAGAAGAAGGTCTACCGGTATATGCATGATCTTTTATCTTGTTGTTTGACCGCATTTACTTAAGAAGTCATATTATTGGTTAATCAACAACATAAATTAAATTTTCTTTTATAGCTCATCCTCTTTTACAGTTCGCCTTGTTTTGAAATAGAAATTTGAGGGGGTTTGAGAAATAGCTGGTTTAAGATATCCAAGACCAGCACTTATTTGTTGTGAATTTAATTGTCTGTTTTTTTTTTACCCCTCCCCTCTTTTTGTTTCTACTCACTCTGTCCAAAGATTTCTAGTTAATTTGTACATCTGTGGTTCAAAACTTTACGCTGATTGCTTCTTAATCGAAGTTGTGCGAATTGATTATTTTCATGATAGTTGCAAGTGTAGTGATTGCTTCACTTTGACCACCTCCTATAGGTATTCCTTGTTTTGTCCTCATGTGTGTCAACTGAAAGATCTTGTGTTTGATTTCAGGGATTTTGGCGTGGGAATGTCCCAGCTCTCCTCATGGTTATGCCATATACATCCATTCAGTTCACTGTCTTGCATAAGATCAAAACGTACATGTCTGGTTCTTCCAAGGCAGGTTTGTTGCATCTTCTCATCAAAGTATTTTAAGCATTGTGCTACATTAATGTTATATAGATAGATTGACTAAATTGCTGAAGTAAGAAATAAGTTGATAATTAGCTTCAGTGGCAACTGGCAACGCTATGTCCGCTGATTTTTTTTTTCCCGGTACATCAGATCTAATGTTGTCAGTTTGAGTAGAACTCTGGAGACAAGGACATGATCAAAAGTTGGAACCTTAGTTTCCTAACTTTTGAAGGTCATCAGAGGGAAAGACTCCTGTCTAACTTTCCTTGGTGTTTAGCTTGCCTCGGTAAGGAAGGCTGTAACCCTCTCCACCTCACTCGGTTATTCTAATTTCTAATCAGCCCCTTGGCCTCTTTTTTTCCTAACTTTTGAAGGTCATGAGAGGGAAAGACTTTCCTAACCTCTTTGTTTTTTGGGTAGCTAATGCAGACCATTTAGCTGTAAGTCACTGAATATGAAAGGGTCAAATTTTTTCAGTATAGTTAGTGATATATAAAGAGGGTTATTGTTGTTTGTATGGCTGTCTATCTCTCTTGTTTTCATAGTGGTGTATCGTGTTGGTGGACTATTGGGGATAAATATGTTAAGTTTGTCATCATTGGCAATTTCTCATGGTTTAGTTCACCTAGCTTAGACCGATAATTAGCCGTTCCTGAAAGGGTGCCTTGGTGCTTGAGGTGTATGCGTTGTCAATAACTGTTGAAGTTTGAATGGTGGAAAGTGAGGTGTGTGGTGATGTGTGCCATTGTGGCATTCTGGTGAAGTGACATGCATGATGCTCTAGGTGTTTGGAGGTATTGTTGGCTGAATAGATAATGTGCGTGGGAATCTTTCAGATGTGGTTGGTTAGAATATCTTCTGAAATCTCCATGTGAGCAGCGTTGCGGTTCTGGAACAGGATTGGCTGCTCTGAGAACCCCGTTGAACACTTTCGGGTGAAAGAAATTTAATAATTTGGCCAAATGCTCACAAAGGGAGTGTAATTTAACTATCAGTCAAAGGATTCCTAGTTTCAGTACTCAGAATGTTGTTATTGGGTCAAATTTTTGTATATTGGTCCACTTTACTGATTTGTGTTTAATTTTGCCCTTGTTCATCAAATCAGTCATCATGGGATTTGATTTTTGATTCTTATATTTCCTTATGCCTATTACCAAAGAGAAGCTGCTCCATCGACTTCATAATGCATTAAGTAGACAAGGATAAGTTCATTAGCTTGTAGTCCACTTACAATGTGTGCGAATGTATGCCTATATGCATTTGAGCGGTACTATGTGAATCCTCGTCGAAGCATCTGTTGGCAACATGGATTTGACTATCTGTTTTGAATTCTTTCATTTGTCTCTTTCTTCTTTCTTGCCCTTTTGTCTCTTTTTATCAACCTATTTCTGCATTCTTTATTCTTTGTTGATGGTTCATCACTTCTTTGTATCCTACCCCAAATTCTTTTGTAAGTATGGCTCTGTTGATGACTTGATGTAGCTTTTCGGTTTACGTATGCGTTATGAATGAAGGAAGAAGCTGATCGCATTTGTACAACGTCCGTTCTTCTATATCCCGTTGTCTAACTGTCGTCTTTTCATTTGCAGCTGACCATATTCATTTAAGTCCATACTTGTCCTACATCAGTGGTGCCCTGGCTGGATGTGCAGCCACTGTCGGGTCTTATCCATTTGATCTTGTACGCACTATATTAGCATCACAGGGTGAGCCAAAGGTATAGTTGTTGATGCAAATGTCATAAGCATATTTGAACAGCCTTGATTCTCTTATGTGCATTATTAGAGAACTCTTCTGAACTTCATGTTTATAAATAGCCTTGCTTACTGTTTGTTATTCGTTCAGAGTCTACTGTTATTCACTGGAAAACTTCTAAAGCTAATTGAGGCTCAAAAATAAAATGAATTTTGTTTTCCACTCCTATGTTTGTGTATGTGGGTTAGTTTGAAATAAAATTCCAGACCTGGGAAACTGTCTCCTTACATTCTGCAACTCTTAAAACTTTTTTTAGGCCACATCTGGCTCGCTGAAGTTTTGAAGCTTCTCACTGTAGAACCACTATAGAACGAACTGTTTTTTTCCCCTTCCTGCAAACGTATTTAGTCTAATTTAGCTTATTGCCAGGATCAATAATCCACGCTCATTATTGTTATTTAGGTATATCCAAACATGCGGTCTGCGTTTGTTGGTATCTTTAATACACGTGGTTTACGAGGACTCTATGCGGGTTTATCACCTACACTGATTGAAATCATTCCATATGCTGGCCTTCAGTTCGGCACGTATGACACATTTAAGCGTCAGACCATGGTATGTTCTATTTACTCTTCTCTATGTTTGGGCTTTGATTGTACCTTTAAAGTTTTAAGCATCAAAATTATGTTTTTCTATGGGATATTATGTTTAGTTATTTAGTTTTATGCTTTTTGTATTTACCCTTATGTGATGAATATGCTGCCATACATTTGTAGTTTCTCAGGTTGTATTTCTTGCCGTACACTTGTGTGTTGTTCATACCTTTTGATATATTGGAGACTTGCTTGTTGGATCAGTAGTAGTGACTTTTGACACGTTATAACTAGCTGCGGGCAATTTCCAACCAATGAGAACATCTTGAGCTGGAAAGTTTGCTAGTACCTCATGGTAAATTGGTAATCACTTTAATTGCTGTCAAAGTTGTACTCCATTTCATCTGAATATCAGGTTGATGGAGAATGTAAGTTTGCAAGACAATCTTTTGAGAGGTTTTTTTTTATAAACAATTTATACCAACAAAGGAAATGTAGTGAATTGATTCTGTTGACCTAAAAATGAAAATGAAGTTAAACATAATGAATGAAGGGCAATAGTGAATAGTCCAGCGAGGAGCATAGATAAACTATTGCGGTTTATTTAGAAAACTAAACATGTTGAGTTATATGGTCTGTTCTTTATATTTGAATCAAGTAGTGTTCTTAATTCTAACCTGTTCCCTGAACCAATAGAACACGGAAGAGGTAGCATTGTTCCACATGGTTAACCTTGATTTGAAGTTTGACTGTTTGAGTTAAAGTGCCCATGGAATTTTTTACTTTTTGACTTTTTTTATTGTACATTGAAGTTGTATGGATTGTGTGTTCTCGCAGGCTTGGAACAAATCCAGACCCGGTGGGGGAAACATTAGCCCTGATGGAAGTCTTTCAAGCTTCCAGCTTTTCCTTTGTGGGTTAGCAGCTGGTACTTGTGCTAAAGCTGTCTGTCATCCAATGGATGTCATCAAGAAGAGGTTTCAGGTACAACTCGATAACTTTTTTTAAGTTAATAGGCTTCGTCTTTAATTAACTTCTTGCCATGAGAGACTTGAAAAGCAGAAAATAATTGGCCACCTCCTCTGCACTTTAGGGTCAACCGAATACTGATTTAGGAAAGGTTACTTCCTAGTTGAAAGTTGATCTGCCAAACATGTTCCATTTTAAAGCTAACATTTCTCTTTTAGAAAATAATTGGTTCCACCTCCTCTTACTGGTAGTAGATGCGACATATTATTGAATGCTGCTTAAGTGATCCATCTGTATTTTCTCGTTATTTGAACTGTTCTATACTTATGCAGCTCTCTTGCCTTGAGAGCAACACAAACAATAATCCTGTCGGGATGGTTGAGAGTAGATATGGCAAAACTGTTTCGGAATCACCCGGATTTGAATCTGCAGACCCGTACCATCGGACGCAAAATGACCTATGAAATTACATGTAAATTTATTTGCGCAGAAAATAACCATCTTAAAAAACACAAACCTGAAACGCCTGATTAACACCAAACAGTTGAACTAGAAATAACCTGATGCAGAAATGATCTATACATGAATCCTCTAGACGACAGACACGTGAATGCTCTAGAGGAAGGACCCGGTAAACTGCACACTTGGTTTTCCCATTATTGTTATCAAATGTCTCTTTAGGCTCTGATATCGTTATCCATCCATCCTTCAAATTTTATTTCTTGTTTACTGATTTATTCATCAAATTTCCTTGTTCCTACAGTCATTTCTCCTTACTCACCCCTACCCTTGTATTCTGTTTACCCCTCTTGTCGATCGTCGTACTTCATTAGATTTTGGGTTGTAGAACATATTGGATCAAGAAAATAAAATACAATTGTGGCAGTCTTGAATAATTTAGTTTCAGTAATTGTTAATTCCAGAATATTTGTCTAGGCTATCGGTACAGGCAGCCTGGCTGATTTTAGGTATGCAAAATCGATTTGCGCCCCTTTATCTCCCTTTTTAAGGAATATATTTTTATATTCTTTCTAGGTTGAAGGATTACGGAGACACACACGCTACGGAGCGAGCGTAGAAGAAGGCGCATACAAGAATATGTACGATGCGTTTGTACGAATCCTTCAAGCAGAGGGATGGGGCGGTCTTTACAAAGGCATTGTACCATCTATTATCAAAGCTGCACCTGCTGGTGCTGTTACGTTTGTGGCTTATGAATTTTCTTCAGATTGGTTGGAGTCTCTTTTGACATGAAAGCCATGTTTTTGCTCTTTTTCTTCATTTTAAATATTAGTCTACTAAGTATTTCAATTTTATCACCTTTATTTTCGATTTCTGTATACATGAAGAACCTAACAAGATGCTGCGGCCTTCTCCGTAGCATCTACGGAGTCCTAATTCTTTATATATAGGCCATTTTTTGTGGGTGATCGGGATAAGTGTACAAAGCATGAGGTTTACAAGTGCTGTGTAAGAGTTTTTGATTGGCGGTATTTTAATTTTTGCGACTAGTATTAGCTGTCACTCTTCAGTTATATATTTCTCAAAGGAAAAGTCGTTATACTAAGTCGTATCCATATTGGTTTAATATTTTTTTCTTTCATCCATATCTATATCCATTTAGTATTTTTTGTTTCGCCTATATTAAATCCAATATCCATATAATATTCTTTGGTCATCCATTGGTATCTCGGTTTCCGAGGAAGGAGAAAGGTGAAAGCTCGCGTCGAGGAGCACATAGACAGGGTGAGTTCTCACAGACGGTCACTAGACAACCAATTTGAAGAGATGGCTACGGATTATCCCGATAGTTCTCGTAGACAGTCCACTGTACTTTACTCGGGGGTTAATATTCCAACCCTTGGTTTCCTGGGCTAGGTGAGCATGGGTGTTGGCCACTTGGCCCTCAGTTAGCCACTCCCGAAACAGTAGGTCTTGCTTGCGACGGGTTGGATTTTGCGACGGGTATTTTGTGAGAGGAAATGGGTAGAGGGGACAAGGTGGATACCCCCCATGTGCTTCTCCACTCACCCTTGATGGGTATTTTATGAGAGAATATGATATCCGTCACTCATTTGTGACGGATAGTGTCCGTCACAAATGAGAATTTGTGCTCCCGAAATGCCTATATGCTGTTCGTTCTTCAGTAATCCGGCGGGGGACGCCTTTTTTAGTGTGTTCACTCTCTTGAGAGTTGAGAGGCTTCTTCCACGTCGCCACGATTAGGGGTTCCTTATTCCCAGGTCAATCGAGCAAGAACCTCAGGAGTAAATGCGATTAAACTCGGATTTTTAATACAGTTGTACAACACGGTGCGAAATGTACCGCGTGAGTGGTAGGGTAGAAACTGGAGCTGCTTGGCTCCAAAATACCCTCCGACGGATCTGTTTGTTTTAGAATTTGCTGTTTGTTTTAGAATTTGCAGGTAAACACGACAAATGGTACTAATACATTTTCGGTTATTATCCCTTCTAATCTGGAGAATTGTTTTTCAAAATAATGTTCGCAATTAAAACACATTATTCCAAATTGAATTTTTAGTCTTTGTTAGATGGATTGTAACAATATCTTCTTTCATACGTAGCTTGACTGAGCGAGAAAGAAGAAAAACTATTGACAATGATTCAATAGTACTCCACATTATTGCCTAAAAAGTGAGATTTACACTAGTTTAGAATTAATTTGTATAGACAAGGTTAATAATAGATAGAATTTTTTTTTTAATTAGAGTTTATAGTTTTAGTTGGAATTTTATTTTAATTCAATGGATATTAAAATTAATTATATCCCTTATCATAAAATTTGTGCCAGCAGTAAAACTGTACAAGTCTAACATGGAGGAAGTACATCGCTACCAGAATCATTGTTGACCAAAAACAAAGTTATACTAGTACACCAAGTACTATGGAACAACTAAGAATAAAACACAGATTCTTCAGAATATTTCAGGTTCGTCATGATCATGATCAGACATTCAGACCATACTCAGTCGGATTTCACGGATCCCCTCTTGAAAACCCGATAAAATAAAGAAATCAACCACTGACAAAAGAGAATTAACCAGTTACTTCTCTCGGGTTTGGGTTCAGGTCTCGGTCCCAGTATTCCCTTGTACATCTCCTTTTGCTTCTGATAGATGGCCTTGTCTTGCTCAGCAAGCGATCGCAACTCCTTGACAATTGCTTTATCATCAGGAGCGTACTTACGAGCTTTCAGAAGGTCTTCTCTTGCTGGATCTATTTGGCCGAGTTCTGCTTTTGCTTTTCCTCGTCTGTATAATGCTTTAACATTGTTCTCCTCCTCAGCCAGGACCTAACATCAAATCAATCAGAGTAGGTATATACATCTGAACTCCCACATATTTTGCCAAGCTTTAAAATTACAACCACTGCCACAACGAGGCTCCAGTTTGTAGGTGGGTAATGGGGCCAGTAGGCTATAGGTACGTTGCCTTACTACCTTGAGTTAAACTACAAAGAGGTGGGTTCCATATGACCTGTACTAAAAATGGATTGTAAAATGCAACTTATGATGCAAGATGAAGTGTAAAAATTTACGGAGAAATTATGTTTTATTATTCATATAATAGTGAAACTTTGGCCCCCATGGAAATCGAAGCTTTTGTCGCACTACGACCACCCACAATGGTGAACCATTTGAATTCTTCATTATACTCTTCTATCATTCTTACTCCACCACAACCTTTCTCAACTCATCAATTTTTAACTAAAAGACTCATTTAACCATAAGCAACTCACCGGTCGCCTCATAAACTCACAATCTCCTCATAAAAAATAATTCTATATCTTGATAATAATTATGTCAACTTGTAGAGGGAAATAAAATACAAACATTGGTTTACTTTTTGGAACTTTTAATTGATGTTTTAACCTTATATATGGACCTTTGTAGAAGCTTTAATGTCCAGCAATGTTTTTGCTTGCTTCTCTCCGGCTAATGTTATGAACATATATGAACAAAGCTAATTTCAATGTCTGATAAGAAAATACATACCGTACTGCACTGCATGATGGCATTGTCATATTGCTTCAGCTTTATGAAGCATGCGGCCATGTTGAGATGACATGGGTTTTTGACGGCCAAAGCCATATCCCGATACTTTCCGAAAAGCTGGAACATGAAGTCATCTCCCATGTATGCTATAGCCTACAAAATTGGAAGAGATATGAAACACGCGGCCATGTTGAGATGACATGGGTTTTTGACGGCCAAGGCCATATCCCGATACTTTCCGAAAAGCTGGAACATGAAGTCATCTCCCATGTATCCTATAGCCTACAAAATTGGAAGAGATACATAGAGGCTGAGACTTGATATGAAGCCATTTTTACTTCGACTCTTCATTTTATCTCCCATATCCATGTCCAATATTCAGGCTTTGTATGATACTAGGTTGCATCATTCCAACACAAAACCATTTTTCATAAAATAGCCGCGTTCGACAGCGGGATACAAATTGTGTAAGATATTTTGAATTCTGAACCAAGTCTTTACACGGCATTGCGCAAAATCGAAAGTAAAAAAAAAATGAGAAATGAAGGCAGGGAAACTAACCATCTCATACTGCTGTATAGCCTCTGCCAATTTGTCTTCCTTGAATAAAGCATTGCCATCCATCCTTCTGCGATCTGCCGTACTGATCCGTTCCTCAACTGTCATTTCACTACGTGCTTTACCCTACACACGGATTCCCAGATAAATTATTGTCTCCAAAGAGAACAATTAAATAACCATCTCTGGAAACGGCAATCTAATTGCTGAAAAACGGAAATAAAAAAGGATTGGAGGAAGAAAGATATGAACAAGTCACAAGTAACAGATAATGTCGGAAGGGAGCACACCTCTCGGGTTTCATCGAAACCAATGAGTTCAACTTCGTATACAATATCTGCCTTCGGTGGAACATTTGGAAAAGAGAAGTTTCCTTCTTCCCCATAGCCTAATTCCCAGCCAACATGTAGCAGTGCACGCTCCCCAGATCTCATGCAGGAAACACCAATTGCTAAGCCTTCCATCTGTTTTTTCTCTGGAATTAAAAAGTTCAGCACTCAGCTTTGGTCAGAGGATACAGTGCACAAAAAACCATTATAGCACAATTTCGACTCTTGGAAAGAAAAAAGACTAATAAGTTAATTATGGCTTCCTAGGTTTGCATTAACCATTCATTCACTATTTTATACGGAGTAATATAAAAGAGATGATAAACCCAATGGGCGCACATAACAGCGTAGCTCCGTAGCATCACCTGAAGCTAAGCCCTTGCTTGAGGCACTGGGGGTACTAGATTACTTAAATGATAGTCTCCTGCAAAGCAGTTTTACAAATAACATCTCATGCACTCATATGCCATGGGTACTCTGACTCTCACTCATGTTAACTTGATTGAGGTCCAATAAAACAGAAACTATTGCTTATACTCTATACCATCCTTAAGTATTGTTTTGACCTTCTCAACAGCTATGTTCTGAGAAAGAGACTAAAACAACATAAAATTGGTACATCACTTAACAAAAAAATACTTTCGCCAAAAGAAAAGGGAAGGTTTGAACACTTCCAGACGGAAAATACCTTTGCCCAAAATAAGCTCAACTGGACGCTGCTCCTGCCATGTGTCTTCAAACTTGTGTAGTGTGCTCTCAGTCCATGCCTTATAGTGCACTTTCAGAAGAATTAAAAAAATTCACTTCCACAATCAGTGTATGATGCAAGAAAGTACTATTGAATGTGAATTTTTTTTTTACTCGGGCAATGTTCATATAACCTTTAAAGTAGCCAAGTCCGCCATTCGGACATGGGTATTAGTAATATCCATCACGGGTGCGTGTCCAAGAGTTGGACTTGGCCATTGCATGAAAATTTTTCACATTTTTAGTCTAAAATGAAGTGCCCAAGTGTCACATCCATGTCGGAGTGTCGAGTGTGTCCGAGACACAGGCACACGATATAATATGAAGAGTCAGAATAACATAGCACTTAAGCGCTTTTTTGCCCAAAAAAAGGAATTTCAGATAAATTAACCGAGTTTCCCGTTTCAGATACTAAACTAAATGAATGGGTCTTAGTAACATAGATAACAAGTCTCAAGAACAAAAATAGGCTGTGGGGAATGTTGCTCACCGAAGCATGTTGAATATTTGGAAGGTTTCTCTCCATGACCTTCTTTGATAATTTGCTTGGTTACTTTCTGGAGGAGCACCTCAACTTCCGAGTCCACTTTAGGAGGGGCATCGCTATCTTGAATTGGCTCCCCAGTAACATATGAAGCTTCCTCTGTTACAATCTCACTTTCTCCACCTTCACCTACAGAAGATGCTGCTTAGTAAACACGCTACTGAATTCAAATATACATCATGCAGCTTATTCACACAGAATTAATGAGAAAACAAAACAAGAAACTGAAGCACACCGAACAAAATTTGTGATTTCAAGAACAGTTGTCAAAATAGCATAACAATTCCCCCAAGTGAGACAGAAATACAGAACTCACGATCTACAGCAAACATAATAGCAATCAATAACATTCACATTCAAAATAAGCATTCGAATACTCTACAAATCAACAATATCCATCAAATTGTACCCTACAAGTCCGTCCAAGTGGTGATGCAAAGTAACAAAGTCTACACAAGTTATGACTTAATCATCGTGTTTTTTCACAACCACCAGTCCACCACTACCCATTGTGGGAACAACCCTTGAACCTAAGAAGGAGGGACCAGCAGGTAGGTTTTTTTTTATATGAATATTCTACAAATGGCGAAGTGAAGGATTTAACGATTAAGTAAAAACAAACAACCACAAGAGGAAACTGTTGAAAAGTTTAGTCTGAAAGCATTTAAAAAATTAAACTATCACCCCACACCACCAGTCCACCACTGATTAGACCCCGCAAAATTGATCCGACTCCATAACCCTTACTCGAGACTCGAAAAAGAACAGAATAGAAAATCCTGAAAAATGACCCAAACCGAATTAATACGACTTAACCACATCTGACTCAAACTTTGTTGGATACAACATTGATCCAACTAGAAATAGCCTGATCTGAAAATGACGCAAACGACTACACTTTGTGTCACACTTAATACTATCTACATTAAAATAAATGACAAACTACCAAACACCCCTAGATATTTGGTTATTATGCAAAACACTATTTTTAATCAATTTTTTTTTGCCTAAATAGTCTCTTTTAACTACTGACCCACCCTAAATGATGAGCTGACCCAAAGTGAAATGCTCTAACAGACACGAGAACAGCACACGATAAAGTGCACTAGAAAAACATGAAACAACCCAACCTGATCTGAAATGACCTGACCCAAACACGGCCGAACAATCCATTTGAACTATTTCTCTTAAGAATAAAAGCAAATTTGTTGACACTTGACAATCAAGCTTTCTATCTCTTAAAAGGGTGAGCTACTCACCAAGCAAATGACTTTGATTTTCCTGAGCATCCTCCATAGTCAAGAAACAAGCGGATATCTTCTACACCACCTGTATAACAAACAAAGTTTAATTAAATTCGGCACAACTGAACCTATGACATATTACATATATAATTCATATAAACCTAATTTTTTTGTTCAAGCCTAATTACAATATCTACTTGAAACACATTCACTGAATATGCAATGAAAATGAAAACTGCAGTTCAAGGCTAAAGAAACTATTGGCCGCACTAACAGGTTATGTGAGACTATTGGACTACAGATTCCTACGACGGCTTTCCTCTCGATCAAATTATCGAATCAAACATAATACGGAGTAACATATTAAATACAGATCGGCATTGAACAATCAAAATGAGTAGGTGGGTAAAACCCTAGATAATACGATTGGCAATATGAATTGAATTGAAATCTAAAAAAAATCAAGTATGATTGTTGAAACAAGTTAACGAAGACCTGAGGCTGAGGCGGGACTGTGCTCGGGTGATGATGGATGGATTCGCAGGTTCAGCGTCGGGTGATGCTGTTTACAGCCGCTATTAATTGGGTAAATTTAATTGTCTTCAACTAAGTTTACGTTGTAGGAGTAGTAATTTACCAACCCTTAGTTTTGCTCTCAAGTGAAATTTAGTTTTTTGTTTGGTAAACATCGGATAAATATGGTCGGCAGTAGGTTGTGAAAGCAGATTGTGTTTAGCGGATTTCATAGAATTTTTTGGGTAATTAGTGTTAATTACCCAATTAATTGGGTAATTAGTGCTTAATTACAAATAATTTGGGACATAGTGTCCACGTGGACACTTTTTCTTGTTGGTACAAAATCGCTAAGAACCTTAGCGATTTTGTAAAAAATTGAGATTTGGTACAAATAAAAAGCTAGCTAGATCGCTATGGACATTAGCGAGTCAACCCAAAACAACAACTACAACCACGTCCCAAAACAAACACTAACGCCCTTCGGTTTCCACCACCATACACCACCACGGCCGCCTCTGATCACCACCCAGCACTCCTCCATCCACCACGACTCCACTAGGACCAAACCCTACCCAAGTCCAAGCCCCAACCGCCATTCAAACTCGCGTTCTTAAACACGACTTCCGACACCGCCATTCAAACAACGTGTCTTAAACGAGCAACCACCGCCACCACAACCACCATTACCAACAATGTCCACCACCGTTGACACAAATGTACTATGGTGATTCCAAAGGGGGTTCCGTTTCCCCATATAAGTCAATAACGAAGTCATGGTAGTCGCCTTAAGACGGTCTCACAAAACACAGCTAACCTCTGTTCTTTCCCCTGTTTTCGCGTTACTTCGGCCGCCACCGCACAAACTACCACCTACAACCACCTATGGCCACCCAAGGTGGTCGACTCGTCACCACTAACCACCCAACCCCAGGTCCAGGTCCAAAATCAGGCGAGGTAAGGGTGAAAACCCGTGTTCAAGTCTATTCCCAACATCACAAACACCACTTCGCTAAGAACATCAGCGATTTGGGCTGTGTTCATTTTTTTTTTTTTCTTAACTCTCTACTTCGCTAAGAACCTTAGCGATTTTACTGGCAAACTGTCCACGTGGACACTATGTCCCAAATTATTTGTAATTAAGCGCTAATTACCCAATTAATTGGGTAATTAACACTAATTAACCAAAAATGTCGTCACTATCATCATAATCTCTACACAAAGACTCCAACTATATATGACAAATAAGGTAAACAATGGACAACTACGAAAATCACGTTCATTATGTAAGATAAAAAAGTAATACTATTATCACTAATCACCATCTTATTAATTACTAAAATCGAAGTACGTACAAAACAACAACAACAACAACAACATCAGAGCCTTATTCCCAAAATGATTTGGGGTCGGCTGACATGAATCATCATTTGGAATCGTCATAGGTAATCTCAAGAAGCGAAAATATAAAGGAAAGAACAAAAAACAAAAGTGG
>JAGPOY010000739.1:25433-36849 GCA_018983105.1 Silene uniflora | reverse complement strand
GTGCTTAGATCGACCTTCCTATGACATCCTAAATGATGAACTTCATTGGGATGACAAAACTCATGATTATGAACCATATCATGTCGCGTACACACATATTTACCATCAATAACTTTAAAGTATACCTTGGCCTTACAATTAGATCTCCGATCTAGCTTTGTATATTTCTTACCCACAACTCCCTTATCAGCCTTTGTACCTTCTTTGCAACAACAAAACTCCTTTCTAATAACACCACCTTTGGTAGATCTCCTCACATTAGAATTTCTAATACCAAAACACTTAACAAACGAATATCTAAGATAAGCTTCATAAGCATGAGCCTCTGAATCAAATATACATCCAAACAATTCCGATTGTTCAGCTTCAACACAAGAAAAAGAACTGTCGGCACCTGAAATTATATCAACGACATATGACACTTTCACTAAATTACCGTTCATCGTCTATTTACGACATTAACAAATTATGGTTTAATGAGCTACCGTATGGAATTTCCGAGCGAGGTTAAAAATTTAATGTACGTAAAACATCCCGAGCAAATAAAAATATCTTAATGAGCTATTCAATTAATTTATCGAGCAAACTAACAATTATTTAACGACATATAACATTCTCAGTCAATTAACGTTCATCGTCTATTAACGATACTAACAAATTATGGTTTAATGAGCTACCATATGAAATTTCCGAGCTAAGTTAAAAATGTAATGCACGTAAGACATTTCGAGCAAAAACAATTAACTGAATGAACTGTTCAATTAATATATCAAGCAAACAAACAATAATTCAACGACATAAAACACTTTCAGTGAATTACCATTCGTCATCTATTAACAATACTAACAAATAATGGTTTAATGAGCTACCATATGAAATTTCTGAGGTAAGTTAAAAATGTAATGTACTGAAAACATTTCGAGCAAAAAACAATAATTGGATGAGCTGTTTAACTAATTTAACGAGCAAATAAACAATTATTGATTATTACCTTTACCAGGAGATATAGCGTCTTGTTGTTTCTCCGAACCCGTTGGTATTGCCTTCAGTAATACCATTTCCATTGAAATTTCAATCTCCTTAGAAGTATCTTTCACCATTGATGATGATAAATCAATTGTTTTATCTACCGAAAATCCTTGGTCCACAACTGGTTCTTGCGGATATAACATGCAAGAATATGAGAATTACTAGCATCTTACACAACATATGTTGCGCAAACTATGAAACCAGTACCAAATAATTAACACTATCCCACTGAGTTATCGTGTAATTATCCCGAGCAAAAACAAAAACGTCATGTAAGTCAAACAGTCGCGAGCAATTTAAGCAACATATTGAGCTGTCATATACATTTTCCGAGCAAAATTAAAATTGTAATGTATATCAAACATTTGGAGCAAATGAACAAACTGCTCGAGCAACAGAATACAGATGACGAGCTCCAAAGTTTGTACATTGTAACTCGTAAAGTATAAAGATGATGAGCAAATGAACAAACTGGTCGAGCTACTGTCTAAAGTTGATGAGCTCCGAAGTTTATACAAATAAAGATAACGAGCAGATGAAAAAACTGGTCGAGCTGCTCTATAGAGATGATGAGCACAGAAAACTAATAGCAAATAACACCAACCCACTGAATTATCGTGTAATTATCCCGAGCTAAAACAAAAGCGCCATGTAAATCAATTTAAGCAACATATTGAGCTGTCATATACATTTTTTGAACCAGATGCTAGTTACCTTGGGGTTTCCTGAACAGGTGATTAAATGGGTCATGGTTTGTGTATCCTCACCTTGGTTTACTCTGTCTTTGAATGGGTCAACGTTTGGGTACTTTAAGGGCAGGAGAGGGTTAAGGCAGGGGGGTCCCCTATCCCCTCTGCTTTTTACTATTTGTATGGAGTATCTGAGTAGAATCCTTTTGGTTGTCACTGACAACATGAGCTTCAATTTCCACCCTCTTCGCAGAGCATTAAAACTCAGTCATCTATGTTTTGCTGATGAATTTTTGATGTTTTGTAGGGGGGACAAGGGGTCTATTATCATTCTTCTTAGAGCCTTTGCTACATTCTCTTCTGCATCTGGCTTAGAAATGAACAAGGAGAAGTCAGACATTTACTTTAATGGTGTCAGTCAGGAGGAGGTGAATTATGTAATTGGAGTGTCTGGTTTTAAAATTGGGTCCCTTCCTTTTAGGTATTTGGGACTCCCTATTTCTCATAAGAGGATGGCTGTGGGTGATTGTTCAAGGCTGGTTGAGAGAGTGGTTGTAAGGATCAGGGGATGGGGGACAAGAAAACTAAGTTATGCTGGTAGACTTGTTCTTATCCAATCTGTCCTGACTCAACTTCATTCTTTTTGGGCTAGAATATTTATCATACCTGTCACAGTGATTGATAGAATTGTGAGGATCTGTAGAAACTATCTTTGGTCAGGGTCTGAACTATATTCAAAAGTCCCTTGTGTTGCTTGGGAACAAATCTGTAAGGATAAAAAGAATGGTGGGCTGGGAATTGTTGATTGCAGGAAATGGAATCAGGCTCTTATTGGTAAATTTGTCTGGTGGCTAGCATCAAAAGTTGATCACCTATGGATCAGGTGGGTGGATCATATTTATCTGAAAGGTAGGGACTGGTATGACTATACTCCACCTGTTAGCACTAGCTGGACTTGGAGAAGGATATGCAAAACTAAAGAGTTACTGAAGAGTGGCTATGTTCAGAATGTGTGGCAAGATAACTCTGGGATGTACACTGTGAAAAGTGGTTATCAGTGGCTTCAAAGTGTGCAAACAAGGGTGGATTGATCTCATGTGGCGTGGAATAGAATGAATGTACCCAAGTTTTCCTTCATTACTTGGATTGTTGTACAAGGAAGGCTATTGACAAAGGACAGGCTCCTTGGATTTGGCATTAGCCATGACAGTCTGTGTGAGCTGTGTCGGTTGCAGACTGAAACTCATAAGCACCTGCTATATGAGTGTGAATTCAGTGCTAGATGTTGGCAATTAGTGGGACAATGGCTGGGCATCAATTTACCTACTTTTGATATTCTGGATTGGTGCATTCACTGGAGATGTAGATCCCTGCTAAAGAAGCATGTAGTTGCTGCAGTTGTTACAGCCATGATATACCATATTTGGCATACCAGGAACCTATGAGGGTCTGCTTATTCTTCCTATGGTTTTGGTTCATCAGGTACAAAGTGCAATACAGGGACGTTGTAGAGAGAGGCAGCTTGATGCCAAATATAAACAGCAAATCTGGGCTATTATTTGAGTAGTTTGGCCCTGCGTGCCGTATAATGTAAAACGATTTATGGTTGGTTATAATATACTTTCACATTCCACCAAAAAAAAAAAGTTCAGAAATTACCAGGCCATCTAAAATGGACTTGCTCCAGTACAAATATATTCACGCAACACTTGCCAGTAACGATAATTACCTTGACAAGGAGTTGCTTCATCGAGTCGTCTCTCCAAACTCATTGATCCTTGATTAACCGCAATGATTTCCGTTGACATCCCAATATCTGTAGAAACTCCAATGTCCATTGTTGCTGAAAAATTGGTATCATTCGCCATCGAACCTTCATCGTCCATAGCTTGTAATTTTTGTATATATCTTTGATTCTGATTAAAGATTGTGATTTAATATTGATAAAAAAATAATCTTGAACGCTTAGTTGATTGAGTAACTGCATAATTTCAGTTAGAAAAATCTGGAGAAAGAGAGAGGGGAAGAAATATGTTGACTGAGTTGAAATTACGGTTACTGAAATATTGGTTTTAGGTCAAAAAATTGGGGAAACAAAAATTAGGGAGGGGAAAAGACTAAACTATCCCCGGTTGTATAATAACACTATACAACCAGTGGTATAGTCTACTAATTGCTAAAACTGTTGTATGAGTATTAGGCAATTTAACAAGTTATATCTGTTTCACAATAGTAATCCATACAACGCGTTACACACGAATTTGTACTACTCTAGGAAAGCTTCATAAAACATTAAATTAAAGGTGGTTAATAAAAGATGCGGTAATTTTCTTGAGTTTAACCGCGGTTACAATAGCACTATAAACCTCCTTTTGATCATCTTTAACCCCTTCGTTTCTAAGTTGTTCTAAGCAAAACTCCTCGTCCGAAAGTGCACCAAGTACGTAAGTTACAACCGCGTCTTTAAAAATCGCAACATCGCTTACCTTAACATAAGCATTATATTGTTCTAATGCCTCTTGAATTTCATTCATACCCCTAGCAAAATCGGACTTACACCCACTAATTGCATCCCCATCGACAAACGAGACATTTTGTAATAGCGTTAATACACGGTCATTCGAGCTTATTGATGCCTCAATCCCGGCCTTGCATAAAGCTCTAGGGTTATTTTTTATTGTTTTCGCGAATGGGGATATGGTTTTGCAACATAAAGCCGGGAAATGAGTTTTAATGCATTGTTTTGCTATAAGGGTGTTTTTTGTAGTACATTTTGATAACGGGGAAGCGAAAGAAATCGAAATGGTTGAAATGATTAGTGAAAAGATTAGGATTGATGAAAATTCCATGATTAATTAAGGAACTAGTGAGAAAATTAATTGATTGTGATGTTAAGAGTTGATGAACTATGTATATATAATTAACTTGTGGACGGTACTATTGAATAATACGGAGTAATTTAATAAATCGATGATTATTTTTAATTCGTTGGATTTCGTAGCTACATATGTAACACATGGTGGATCATTAATTTTATACTTCATAGTTCATTACTTTTATAGTGTATAATACTCCGTACTTTTTAAGTATAATAATAGCTTGGAAATGTCTCGGAAAATGGAGGTCGTGAAATTCATGATTTTCTTACTTGCTTTGTAATGACGGAAAGGATTGGATGCCATATGCCATTTATGGCCGGAGAGCTGACTTATGCATATTATAAATTTATAATGGAGACTCATGAGAATTTAGTTTTGTTTTACGGTGTTACTGACCTAGGGAGTATAATTAACTAAAAATTGTTAGGAAGCTGCCTTGATGAGTTGATGATACACCAATTGGTATGTATAGTGGTGCCGGAGACGGAATAAAAGTGATTCGCCAAAGACATTTTCGACATTTTTTGGGGTATGAATGTATGACGATAAGTATAGGTTGAAACTTTGCTAGATGGTTGAATTGGACAACCATATAATACGACTAAAGTACATGCTTGTATGGTTTTGATGGAGGTTACGGTCTGGATTTTCGCTCGAGGTGGTCATTGACGGTAAAATTGAAGGTTATACACTAAGTATTGCATGATAACGACCCCTTGGGTGATAGCGCGTCATAATTGATTAAAAACCGTCAAAGAAAACATTGTCACTGTGCACATACGTTTTAGGGAATGAAAATAACTTTGAATGTACATTTCATAGATGTAAGCCAATATTGTGATAAATAAATGAGCAATTTATGACACAAAAAATTAAGAAAAAAAAAACAAAAATGAAAAAGGACAAGCTCAGATGCGCATAAATGCTTCCTCTCAAAGAATCAGAGAGCAGTGGCGGACCCCAAAGGTGCCACATTTAGCGCAGAAATATAATCACTGCTTGTTTAAATGCACCAGCCGGGAATCGAACCCGGGTCTGTACCGTGGCAGGGTACTATTCTACCACTAGACCACTGGTGCTTGTTGTCTTATCTCACACATAAATGTTATTTATACGGTGACAGTACAGTCCATCACTTCACTAGTTTCCTACCTTTCTACTCGATTAACTGTCCCATTGCAAGTTTCAAAAGCCAAATGACCTTTAGGGGTGGATGATCCTTGATGTGTAATGAATTTCGCAAATCACAACGTCGTAAACTAATACATTCTCGTCTCGTTTTAGTATATGGTAAAATTTATATTTACGAGTTTTGGAGAATTCAGCTGAGAAGCAAACAAACTAACATTTCTATGTTCGATACTAAATTGACTTGAGCAGCCGCTACACCAAACATAAACTCCTGGAAGACGCATTCTTGCTATCCCGAAAATGCCGAATAGCCAAAGATAACCAACAATAACAAATTAAACGAGTACAACTAACTATTTTCACAATCAAATTTCGAAATTATTTTTACCGTCTTACATAATTGAATTAATATAATATAATGCTTTACAACAACAACAAAATTAAGAAATTTCTTAAACACAAGTAATCTACTCCGATATATGTATGCGATTAACAAGAGTAGAGATGATCTTATTAAGCTTAATACAAGGATTAACAACAACAAATATCCTCTTCTTCAAACTATCTCTAATATGTTGCTTATCAACATTCTTCAAGCAACGGCCCTCCCAATCAGCAACCGAATCCATCAAACCCGAAATTTGTAACTTCAAATTAACTAAACTCGATTCACTAATCACCCGTGTATTCATCATTTGAGAAGCCATCATAACATAATCAATAAGTGTAAGATAAGTATTAATACAATCACTAATCACACCGGTCTCGGTCGTGTTACCCTTTACTCCATTTTCTTGAACAATGTTTAATAATGTTTGCAAGGCGTTTTGGCTAGTGCCTACTGACGCGTTTAATGCCACACGGCATAATTCGGGTTGGTCGCCAGGTTTGATCTTGCATGCAAATGGACCTAGTGTTGTGGTACATGTGCTAGGAAAGCGAGTGGCGTTGCACTCACTTTTTATAAAGGCGCTTGTTGGGTGGCAATTATTATTCGAGGCGAAAGCCGAGAAATTTGAATTGATTGAGGTAATGTAAACTAAAAATGTAAAGAACATGAGGAAATTTTTATGTGGAAATTCCATTGTTGCTCTAGAAATGTGATGTAAATTGAAGATATGTAACATGTATTTATTTCATGTTATATGGTAATTATTATGGTTGGAGTATATTTTTGTTAAAGTGGACTTTTTGTGAGTAAGAAGTTTGCTCATGCACTAACATGGATTTTGCTTAATTTGTTCACATTGCTTGTGATTTGTGTTACCTCCATACTATTTAGACATTAGTGAGCACAAATTTAAGGAAAAGTTTAGTTAGACTTTGACTCTATTTTTTTTATCTTGATTAGAAGTATTCTCTATCGACAATTGTATAACTTTTTTTGAGATATCAAAAGCAATTTAATGTAAAAGACCCTCTCATGTTTGACATTTTTTATTTGCAAAAGTCAGAAATCAACCCCTAATCACTTGTGCCACTCAAACCAACCAATTTGATATTAGACTTTGACTATGGAGTTTCTTAATAATTACCTAATCACTATGATTAGGTGATGGTCTAAAAAAGTTGTTAGTTAGCTCGCCAGATTACAATTACATTAATAATCAATATAGTATGTACAACTGTAAACACATTGTTGTATGAAACTTCGAAAAGTCGATCTCATAACTAAGTTATTGAGTACGGTGTATTTTTTAAGCTTGTGGAAAAATTTGAAGTAATTTTTGGAAATCTGATACAAAATATTTTTTATACTGACATTTGATTAAATCAAGTGATTATTGACTTGGAAACATTTAAATTAAAGAAGAAGTGTGTTACTTTTAATTTTTTGGAAATCTTAACATCTCACTACACCGTAGACTTAACATCCTACATGACAAATACCTAATTATAACATCCCTCTTCACCGAGAGCTTAACATCTCTCAATTAGCACAATTAGGGTTAGTCATTGGGATTCGGTATTTCTGTACGCTAGACTGGATTAAGGGTGGACCTATATGATTTTCAATTGGGCAAACCACGTTAGAAATCTTGCGTGTTTAATATATTGTTTAGGTATCTTTATTATTTTATCGTTTTTATCTAGTTTAATCGATATAATTTATTAGTTTGTTCTTAGAAAAATAAAGTATATAGAATCGAATTAGTAATAAATTTTAAGATGTACACACTCTATTCACCCCTCCTCTAAGTATGTGTTATTGTGTTGGGCAGCTGAACTCTTCACCGAGGTTGGTTTATCGCATACACACACACTAACACACTGTTAGATCGCACACACACCCTCAAATCTCCTCACTTGCTCTCAAAATTTGTCTTGCCACTTTATCTGACCCGAGAAATCCTTCGTACAATTTATGGACATTTTTTGCTATAAGACCTCGGGAAATCGCAGAAAACTGTGTATTATACACTTCATTTTGAGTTGTTCGGGATGTCGTCGTATCAGACAACATTATCTTTCTCCTGATTCTTTTTCACGTGTCCGGAGTCGCTTCAGGAGTTACAGTATTCGATTTTATACCCAAATAATAAGTATTAATCCATTTTTCACAATTATCCCGCCCCAAACTGGTTTGTCGCATACTGACACTGATAGGCTATCGCACACCTAACAAAAATACCCTTCGGTACAACAAATTAATGTAGTATTTTTAGGGGTCGAATCCACAAGGAAGCTAGGTAGTTCTATTATATTGCTATGGGTAGTTTTTCTATCTAAGTCGATTTAACGAGTTGTTTGATTGATGATTAAGATAAAAACAATAATAATAAAAACATCTAGGGAAGTCGGTTCAACATGTAAGAATTGTGAATGCATATGACTAATATGATATAATAAAACATTGTTCATTGCTAAGGGTTTAGACACCCGCCTCTCGACATAAAATAGAATAGTCTAATTGATCTCTCGATATGATTACGTTACTCTATTAACAACATGCAAATGTCCTACTCAAATCTCATACCTCTCGATATTAGGACGAGCAACTTAACCAATGATTAATTACGTGTTTTAGTCATCGATTAGTGTAGACAAGAATGAGCATGTGCTAGAAACATATGAACAACATTTTATATTTACCAATTATGTCATATTGCAAACACTTTTTATTACATGTCTCCCCTAGTCCCTAGACTAAAGAATTAGCTACTCATGTTAAGATTAAAACTAATAGACAATAATGTAAATGACATAATGAAAATGCAATAAGAAAGTAAAGAGAGAAATATAATACCAATGGACATTAATTCATCAAAATGCGAGTTCATACCAATAATGGACTTATATATCGTACTTATAATTAATGTGTAGAATTAGTCTTAACAATTCCAATGTTGAAATATAATAGGGTGCGCATGCGTATTATGGTCAATTTGGAGGTCGAATTCATATCAAGCCTCTTTGTAATAGTTACTTTATAATAGTGGTTCACGAGACAGAATAATACAAGTGGGCCCGGACATCGTCCGGGCATTAAATCTAGTCAATATATATATATAAAAGAGAGTTTTTCCAGGCAATTCTAGAGCGTCCACATCATCACAAATAAATTTAGGAAAGTATCATCAAAAGTATTTTTGATACAAAAAATAAATTGAAAAATCTTCTAATTATTATTATAGTATATAGTATATATTTCCTATATTATATTCAAGTAATATTTCTAATTTTTACATAAAAACTTTTGCATTTCATTTGGCAAAAACATGTCGGTAAAAAAATTATGCAAATAATATAATTAGCTTCGTGGTAAAAAATGCTATCATTAGAGTATAGATTTCATATTATTTGCAAATATTAAAGATGATATACTTCTTAGTATGTAACATTATGTACTTTTTAGTTTGTTTTGTCCCACATTAGAAAATAAGGTAGGTGTGGTAAATATACTGCATATAAATAGTAGAATTGTCCCACATCGAAAGATTAGTATAAGGTGGTGTGATCTTATGATTATAAATAAGAGGCATATTTGGACCTTATGTATCAACCAAAATTTTTTCGAGTCTCATAAATATTAGTATTTTAAAGAGCTCTTAAGATTTTCGCTATCATTATCTCTACGATATGATATATAAAGTAAATTTTTCCAAGTCTTATAAATATTATTTTGAAGAACTCTTAAAATTTTTTATCATTATCTCTACGGTATGATATAAAAAAAGTAAAGTGGAGATCGATGAGATTTACCCGGAAAAGAGTTAAGAACATGAATAAGAGAAGAAAAAATCACTTAATGTTCGTGTCACATAGGCAACCTGTAATGTACAACTAACACACATAAAGTTGTTTTCATTTCAAACAATAGCTAACTTACAAAGCACAATACAAAAGTAGAGGTTTACTAATGATAGTCTCCTAACACAGTATAAAACTAAAGATTTTACTAATAATGAGTCGCTATATGTACGATATAGATATCCGATCCCTATCTAATGATTGAGACTAAGTGGTTTTACTTTCAAAGAAAAATAATATGTGTAGAACAATGGTAAAAAAAATTATGAAAAAAAAAATATATAATTAGATTTCTGGTAAGAGATGTTATCATTAGAGTATAGATTTCATATAATTTTTGCATATAAAGATGGTGCATTTTAATAGTATGTTATATGTCCCACATTGAAAAATAATATAGGTATGAGTGTATGACAAATATACTACATATAAATAATAGAATTGTCTCACATCAGTAGATTTGAATAAGGTGCGTGATTCTATGATTATAATATGAGGCATCTTTTAAACCTAGGTATCAACCCAAAATCTTTTGAACTCTTAAGAATTTAATCATTATATGAAATCATTATATTTTCTACCTATAGATTTCATATAATTTACACATATTAAAAATTATGTACTTCGATAAATATACTACATTTAAATAACATAATTAGAATTGTGTTAAAAAATTTATATCATTAGAATATACTCCGTAGGTTCATATGATTTGCACATATTTTAATTATGATTAAAAAAAATCAAAAACAAACGTATGAATATTAATAAATAGTATAATATTTGCTTATTATTAAAACGGTTGGGCGTCGAATTATGTTCAAAAAATATGGTGTACTTTTAAATATGTTATTAGTCCCACATTAAAAAATAATATAGGTGTAATAAATATATTACGTATAAATAGTTGAATTGTCCCACATCAGAAAATTATCATAAGGGAGGTTGATCCCATGATTATAAATAAGATTTATCCTTGGGACTTAGGTATCACCCCAAATATTTTGAATCTCTCAAAATATACTTATTATATAAGAGACTTTAAACATAATGTTGAATTAAATGTTAAACTTTTAAAGTTGTAAAAAAAAATTAAGTGGGAGAAAGAGCGAATAAAGTGGTTAATATTATAACGGAAATTTGTGTTTTGTTTTTTAGGTATTAAATGTTAGTTTATTAAATAATATAAGGATTTAAGAATTAGTCTATGAAGTGTTAGTGTAATAGATAACGAAAAAAGGCGTCACAAGTTATAAGAGTAACGGTGTTATGATGGAAGTTTGCCAAATGGTATTCTGGGAAAGAAAAAGGTGAACACAAGGATATCATATGTAGAAACTTAAATTTAGGGGCAACATGTGTCATCTATCAAAGTTCAAGGCTACCATGAGAAATTTTCAATATTATAATGATACAGTTAATTAGATTTTCATTTAA
>JAGPOY010000739.1:1879-22846 GCA_018983105.1 Silene uniflora | reverse complement strand
CCTAGTATTTCTCCCTATTTGATTACATCCTTATTTACTTGCTTATTTACTTTGCTTTAGACCATAGACTTTACCTCCAACACAAATTGTTACTATAGACACTTGCTTTGCGTAACCCAAGACAAATAGATCGCTATTGCTAGCTACCCGTCTCGTGGATCGACCTCGACTTACTTGCTATCTACTTAGTTAGTTTGTTGGAGAATATAAATGTGTTTGATTGGGTGTGACGACCGACCCACCATCAATGAATCTTTTGAGCCTTAACTGCAGGGGGTTGGGCAACCCCGATGCAGTAGGCGGTCTAAGAAATTTGCTCCGTAGAGAGAATGTAAATATGGTTTTCTTGTGTGAGACTAAGTTGAGTAGTAGTGAGATGCAGAAAGTTTGGAAGCAATTTGATGGGTTCGATGGTTTAGCGGTAGATAGTGTAGGGAGGTCAGGTGGTTTGGCTGTTTTGTGGCGAAATAATGTTGTCTGTTCTCTTCGGTCGGCATCCGTACATTATATGGATTTCGATGTATGCTTTGGGGCGGATAAATGCAGGGTGACGGGGTTCTATGGTTGGCCGGCTGTCCAAGATAGGCACCTTTCTTAGCAACAATTGCGTATTCTTGCGGGTCAGTCGGATGACCCATGGCTTTGTGTGGGTGACTATAATGAAATTCTCTATTCCGATGAAATGAAGGGTGGTACGAGAGCTCAATGGCAAATGAATAATTTTAGGGACGCTGTGGACGAGTGTGGTCTTCGCGATCTTCAATTTGAGGGATACGAGTTTACCTTTGATAATGGCCAAGTGGGGGATGACAATAGACAAAGTAGGATCGATCGTGCTATGGGTACGGAAGCATGGTTCGAGCTCTTCTCTTATTCGAAGCTTGTTCATCTCGACCGTGAATGGTCTGACCATGCCCCCTTAAAGGTGATATTTGACAAGAGAATGAGTGAAGCGAGGGGACAAACGAGGCGGTTTCGTTTTGAGCATATATGGGTTGGGGAAGAGGGGTGTGAGGAGGTGATTCGGGACGCTTCGACAGATGGCGATTTAGACGTGATTGAGAATATTTCTAGATGTGCAATTGAATTGCAAAAATGGAGAGGAATTAATATTGGGAAGCTTGTTCGAGATATTAATGCAAAGAGGAAGAGATTACATCTCTTAAATATGGGGCCGAGGTCCAGGAGGGTTGTTCGAGAGCGACAACAACTCGTACGTGACATAGCTAAGTTAATTCGACAAGAGGAAATGTTCTGGAGGCAAAGATCAAGAGCGATATGGTTGCGGGAGGGGGATAGAAATACCAAATATTTTCACCGCAAGGCTACACAAAGGAAGCAACGAAACCATATCCACAAGCTTTTTGACGATAGTGGTGCCGCCCACGTTACGAATGCTGCTATTGGCGATGTAGCCGTGTCATATTTCGAGAACCTATTTAAAACAACCAGGCCTGAGAATTTTCAAGAGCTGTTACATGGGGTGCAGGGACGAGTTACGTCTCAAATGAATGCCGTCTTGAGAGCTGAGTATACAGGGGAGGAAGTAGTGGAAGCGTTGAACCAAATGAGCCCGCTTAAAGCTCCGGGACCCGATGGTATGAATGCCCTCTTCTTCCAAACATACTGGCATATTGTTGGACCAGCGGTTATTCGGCAAACGTTACGTATTTTGAATGGAGGTGCCTTTCCGGATACTTTTAATAGAACTCATGTGGTTTTGATCCCAAAGAAGAAAGCACCGGACAAGATGGTTGACTTTCGGCCTATAAGCTTGTGTAATGTCACTTATAAGATTGTTTCAAAAGTATTAGCTAATAGGTTGAAGAGTTTCTTAGGGGATGTTGTCTCGGAAAATCAAAGTGCTTTTACTCCTGGCCGCCTTATAACGGATAATATTCTGCTCGCTTATGAAATGTTCCATTATATGAAGAACTCGAGGGGTGGAGGGGGTCATATGGCTCTCAAACTTGATATGTCAAAGGCTTATGACCGCATGGAGTGGGATTTTTTGGAGAATGTGCTGACAACTATGGGATTCAATTTGTGTTGGGTAGGGCGTGTTATGCAGTGCGTGCGCACGGTGTCGTATGAGGTGGTCATCAATGGCGAGCTATCTAAGCCTATTTTCCCGGAGAGGGGACTGCGGCAAGGTGACCCGATTTCCCCGTATTTATTTATCATATGTGCTGAAGTTCTTTCAAGCCTTATGCGCCGGGCTGTGGAAGATAGGTCGCTACATGGTATTCGAATCGCTCCTACAGCTCCGGTAATATCTCACCTTCTTTTTGCAGATGATAGTATTTTTTTTGTTAAAGCAGCTGAGACGGAAGCGCTGAAGGTTAAGGCTATATTGTTGGAGTATGAGCGAGCCTCGGGTCAGGTGGTAAATTTTGATAAAACGACTGTGTCATTTAGCAAAGGTACGAGATGGCTTAGGAAGAATCGAGTTGCTGCTATTCTTGGTGTCCGAGTTGTGGAGGTTCAGGACCGCTATTTAGGCTTACCGACGGTTATTGGTCACTCGAAACAGCTCCTCACAAAGATAATTCGAGACAAGTTGGGCAAGAAATTACAAGGATGGCGTGGTATGTTACTCAGTAAGGCGGGGCGGGAAGTTATGATAAAGGCAGTTGCCCAATCTATCCCGACATATGCTATGAGTGTCTTTAAGCTACCGGCTAATTTTTGTGATGAATTACGTTCCCTTGTTTCGAGATTTTGGTGGGGTGCGGATGGGGGTAAGAGGAAGATGGCGTGGCTACCGTGGGATCGTCTTTGCGTCTACCTAAGGCGAGAGGTGGACTCGGCTTTAGAGACTTCAATAAATTTAATATTGCTTTGCTTGGCAAACAAGCTTGGCGGCTTATGACAGAGAAGGAAGCTCTCATGGTGCGGGTGCTAAAAGCTAAATATTTCCCTACTTTGGAGTTCATGGAGGCTGAGTTAGGAAACACACCGAGTTACACTTGGAGGGGTATATGGGAGGCAAGGGAAGTGGTTAAGCTAGGTGCGAGGAAGCGAATTGGAAACGGCCTGGAGACCCGAGTGTGGGAGGATCCTTGGGTCACGGGTACGAAGTCGAAATGTGTTCTGTCTCCACGGGGGAGTTTGAATGCGGATATGCGTGTGGCGGAGTTAATGCTTCCTGGTAGGAGGTGCTGGAACCATGATTTGGTAAGATCGACTTTTCTTTCTTTTGAGGCTGACCGTATCTTAAATATCCGGCTGAGTTCTAATTGCCCGAAAGATGATTGGTGTTGGGAATTTACGAAGGATGGACTCTATTCTGTGAAGACGACTTATGGTGCTCTTGCGACGGATGGGGAGCGACATGAAGAGCAATCGAATTATGCCCTTGAAAAATGGTTATGGAACAAGATATGGAGAATCCCGGTCTTACCTCGTATTAAAATGTTTTTCTGGCAGCTTTGTAATGACGCCATTGCTACGAAGCATAATGTTGCCCGTCGATTAGGTGGAGTAGTGAATGGTTGTCCCATGTGCTTATGCAATGTGGAGACTTGTCTCCATGTTGTAAGGGGTTGCAATTGGGTGTGGGGGGTTTGGGATGGGCTGGGATTGGAGGTGATGAAGAACGTTGGGTTTGAGCGGGTGAGGGAGTGGGTGGAAGCAATGATGAGGGAGTCGGGTGTGAAGGAATGTGTGGAGTTGATGACGAGTTGTTGGGCTATTTGGGAAATGCGTAATAAAGGTGGTTTTCGAAGGGGCTCAGTGGAGTGTGGATGGCGTGATACGGAGAACGAGGGATCTAATTGCTGAAATGAAGGGGAGTATGGTGGCAGGCGGGATAGAGGGTGCGGAGCAGGTTCGAGGGTGGCGGAAACCGAGACAAGGCTAGGTTAAAATTAATGTTGACGCGGGAAGGGTTGAAGGGGTGGGGTTGGGATTGGGTGCGGTATGTCGTAATGATGAGGGGAAAGTGGTGTGGGGGGTTACGTTCCAGGCTGCCGAGCTACTTGATGCGAGTTTGTTAGAAGTAGAGGCGATCCTCATGGGCCTCACTGAAGCTAAAAACGAGCGACTGATGAAGGTTGAAATCGAAAGCGATTGTCTGACTGTTGTGAACGATTTGCGCAAGACAGCCCGAGGACGTAGCGATCTCTTTTTACTTTATGATGACATTTATTCGTTATGTTCTTCATTTGAGTCGATTGAGTTTAGCTATACTAGAAGGTCGAGTAATAAGGTCGCCCATGAGCTTGCTCATGTCTATCCTTGGTCTTTTGGTAAGCGTAAGTGGACGGATGCACTTCCGCTAAACATTGATGAGATTGTATCGTTTGATTGTGTTAATGATAATTGAGCCCTTTTGGGTTTCTTTCAAAAAAAAAATAATCTTCGTATTTGAACAATAAAAAATTACAATAGATATTAAGATATTTATTTAGGTAACAAAACAATATTTTACAAATTATTTTTAACAAAAGATATATACTCCGTATATAGTAAGAGTAGGTAAAATAAGGGGTAACTGTTTTAAGACGGTCAAAAGTCAACCGAGAATATCATAACGAAATGGAGAACCAGAGACTAAATATCGGTTTTCATTTTCGATCAAAGAATCATTTGTAAGTTGTAACGACATTATTTGCTACAATACATCAATATAAAAACGGCTCAAACCGTCTCACAAATTGGCTACAATATTTTTGTAAAATCTTACAAAACTCTGTTTTTTTCAGCTTAATTTCAGCTTTCATTCACACTTCAGTTCACTTTAGTTCGGCTCAGGTTAACTTATTTTAGTTTAATTCAGTTTAGTTCAGCTCTATTCAGCCAAAAAAAACCCCGACGAAAATTACGTCCATGAATTAATATCGTGATAGCAACGAAAGTCAAAGATAGAAGTGGCTAAGGATGTGATACCATACGGTTTACGAAACAAGCAACCTGTAATACCTGCTTTCTTTCAGTTAGACAAAAGCGTTATACCTATACTCCCTACTTCTTCAATTCGTCAATTCTTTACATTTCTTTACATTTCTTCTTACTATTTTACACTTTTTGTTTTTGTTGTTTTTTTGTCTCTTTCCATATACTTTAGCAAGAAAATGTAACAACATGCATAAACAAACTAATAAAATTCTCCATGAAATTCTTACACGATACTATAAATTCCTTAAGTTGGTGGCTCACCCATTCCTAACCTATACTTCTACTATCTATATCTTCTCTTCTCTTCTTAAACTCTTCCTTCCAACTAATTTTACAAACCCATATCCCAAAATCGACCATTTTCCCGTCAAGTTTTTCACAATCGAGTTATAGTCGTGTACTGTCCGACAGTCTTACACAAAAAATTGCAGTAGAACCATCATAATTGAGTTATAGTCTTGTGCTGTCAATCAGACGGTCTTACACAATAAATAACGGCCGTCTTAGTTTACTAACTACACAACCCAAATAAACCCTAGCTAGCTAGCTATTTTCCTAACCAACTTCCTATGAAATTACTTATATGGTTAAAGCACATTTATGCATTGAAGATTCAAATTAAAAGCAGTCTCTAGACAATTATTTACTCCCATCAATACTTTCCAATCAAACAAAAGAGGAGTGGGCAAGTTTCTCAACTAAAACCATTAACTACCTTTGCATTGTTGTATGCATTCAATGCCTTCACTTTAAAACTTCTGTTCAAGTAGGTGGTTGGCAATTACAGGCTAGCTAGTGAAGGCTCTCATGTTAATGTTTGTTTGCACCTTTACGGTTTACTTGTCGATTGTCTAATGAGGGTTAAGGCTGCATACATCTGAGATTCTATATTACTCATCGAGTGTATGATCAGGGTCAAGGCTGCATACATCTGGAATTCTATATTACAATAATTGAAGCCTTGAAGGTATTGAAATAACGTTGTTTTAGATTTTTAACTTTAAAAAAAACCTAGGGACTTCTAAAACTTTTTGGGATATTATTGTTTCAAGACCATAATTTTGAAAAGTCAATACTATTCATTCAATTTAAGTTCAGAAATGGTTATTGGTTACTTGTTACTAGTACTAGTAGTATAACTTAAAATTCTTTTGAGAAAAATAGGGTGGGTGAAATTTAAGAACTAACAACTGGCCTTAGTAATTGCTCTGTTTTTCTCTTGGCTATTTATTACCCATTTGTCAATTTCTACCCATTTATATATTTTATCTCTTTCTCTTACTCTTTCACAAAAATTCCCTATTTCTTCTTCACATTCATCTCTTCTTTCTTTCTTTATACTCTTATCTTCTCTGTCTCCCCCTTCTTAGTGTTTTTCTTCATTTTTTCAGGCCATTATCGAGCTTTTCGAAGAATTATGCATGCAGGTATACCGCGGTAAAACATGCAATTTTTGATAAATCTTTTAGTTAAGTCATATTTGAGCTTAAATCTCTAGGAAAATCTTGCAAAAGTGTACCAAAGTTTTGATTTTTCGTGGCGAAAAATATAATACTTTGATTAAAATAAGCTACATTGTGTCATTTTCTTTGTTTTCTTGTAAATTTTGGTTTTGGTTAACCTCCTCAGTCACTTCACAGAGCAAGCCCACAAATACATGGACATTCTTGTTGGTTTACTTTTGTTTACTCTAATCACAGCATACTTGCTGTGGTTCACGTTCATCTCACGCGCATTGAGAGGCCCACGTGTCTGGCCCTTACTGGGCAGCCTTCCGGGCCTAATCGAGAATTTCGATAGAATGCATGACTGGATGGCTGAGAATCTCCGCGCGTGTGGTGGTACGTACCAAACATGTATATGTGCCATCCCTTTCTTGGCCCGTAAGCAAGGTCTTGTGACGGTCACGTGTGACCCGAGGAATCTGGAGCATATACTAAAGACCCGTTTCGACAACTATCCGAAAGGGCCAACATGGCAAGCTGTTTTTCATGATCTACTTGGCAATGGTATCTTTAACTCAGATGGTGACACATGGCGCTTCCAAAGGAAGACAGGTGCCCTTGAGTTCACGACCAGGACCCTCCGACAAGCCATGGCCCGGTGGGTCAACAGGGCTATCCACAATCGGCTTTGCCCGATTCTTGAATCTGCTCAAAGCAGAGGCGAGCCGGTTGACCTCCAAGATCTCATGCTACGGCTAACATTTGATAATATTTGCGGCTTGGCTTTTGGACGGGATCCACATACACTTGCACCAGAGCTGCCGGAAAACAGCTTTGCAACGGCTTTTGATCAAGCCACAGAAGCCTCCCTCAAACGGTTCATTTTCCCTGAGGTTATATGGCGGCTCAAGAAATGGCTTGGGCTTGGAATGGAAGTCACTTTGAAGAGTAGCATTGTCAACATAGACAAGTACTTGTCAGATGTCATCGAGACTCGTAAGCAAGAGTTGATGAGTAGGCAAAAGGATTATGATGACTTGCTTTCTAGGTTTATGAAGAGGAAGGAATATTCATCCTATTCGGATAAGTTCCTACAATACGTGGCATTGAACTTCATCCTAGCTGGACGCGACACATCTTCTGTGGCAATGAGCTGGTTCTTTTGGCTAGTTATTCAGCATCCAAAGGTTGAGGAAAAAATCCTGCAAGAAATCAGCAGTGTTCTGATGGAGACACGTGGAAATGATGTCGCAAAATGGGTAGAGGAGCCGTTGGATTTTGATGAGGTGGACCGTCTTGTGTATATCAAGGCAGCATTGTCAGAAACCCTAAGGCTTTACCCATCTGTGCCGGAGGACTCAAAGCACGTGGTGGCTGATGATGTGTTGCCAGATGGTACATTTGTGCCAGCGGGTTCCTCGATATCATACTCAATATATTCAGCCGGGAGGATGCAGAGCACATGGGGAGACGATTGCTTAGAGTTCAAGCCGGAAAGATGGTTGTCCCCTGACGGCAAAAAATTCACCATGCACGATCAATTCAAGTTTGTGGCCTTCAATGCAGGGCCCAGAATTTGTCTCGGCAAAGATTTGGCGTACCTGCAGATGAAATCGGTGGCAGCCTCAATTTTACTACGTCACCGACTATCTGTAGCGCCTGGACACAAAGTGGAACAGAAGATGTCAATAACATTGTTCATGAAGTATGGACTAAAGGTGGTTGTGCAACCTAGGGATCTAACCAAGGTGGTTGCATTGTGTGAAGGAGAGAAGAAAGTTTAATTTCTCAAGTTAAACAAGATTGGTAAATTTCTTTCACATTTGGTAATTCTTTTTCACTATGGTGAGCCAAAATTGACGGTGAGAGGTACGTTACATTTAATATACAGGTCGGTCAGCAGGGGAATCATATACAATACATGATTTCAATAATTACAGCGCACAGCTGTTAGCAATTCATGAGAAATTTGTTACTTCATTTTGTACCCAAATCATCATTTAAGGCCATGTGCTATTTGGGCCGCCCTAGCGTGTGATAACATCACAAGGTTCATGGCTCCTTGTGAAAATTTGTTTAGGCTATTCTTTATTTCAATTTTGTTTTTGTTTTTCTAATGATTTGTAATTATAATTTATCATATCAATAAAATTACTATATATCAATTTCTTCATGTATTAAGCAAGATTTATAGGTCTAAAATGAGGCACAACGACACAGTTGTATAATGAGTCTAGGCCTTGTTTTGCCAACAAAGTAATAATTTAGACTACAAAAGTTGGAAATAACTGCAAAATGGCTAGACTAACCTTTGCCAACTGTTATTCAAGAGTGCAAAAGGTATTCCGTGATGGCATAGTCATCTTCATATCTCTTGACATACTTGTTTAGCACTCTGTCACTTTGCCATCTGAGATGGTTGATGGGGACTGCTGGAAAGAACAGTCAGGTTGACATCGTTTCAATCCGGAAATATTCTCACCAGTTTGTAAAAGTGTTCCGGAATCCAGACTATTGTGCCGATCATGTACAATTGCCACCTTCAACACGTCGCCCCAAGAACCGATAAATTTTGTGGAACATTGTGGAACAATTGTCAGAATCAAAATAGAGTAATAGCTAAGGATGATGCAATACAGCTGACTGACTTCATAAACTGATGTGCTTATTTTTATTGTCAAGTAGCAAATTGTCATTATAATTGCAGGTAAATTTGGGATACTAGTTTGCTGCGACTCAAATTTTGAAAGCCCTGACAGCTTCGTTACTTGTAGAATGATGATTGACACCAATATTATGTCGTATATTGCCGAGGTAGTGTACTTGAGCATTGATGAGCAGTGTATTGGAAAGACAATTTTTGTTAGGGAAGGGTCAAATTTGACTACATGTTACATTAGACAACCGGAGCTTAAATTGAACTTTTCATCACATCAATGGGATGATACCATATCAGTAAATAATCATGGAAAGTCTGGTGTCCATGAATCTGAGGGAAACCAGTTTTTAGAAAACTTGGATATTGTTACGGAAACACCCCGGGACAATGAGCAATCAAAAGAAAGTGAAAGGACAGTAACCGTGGTTGGAAATGTCGACTATGATATTAATGAGGAAAAGGAGCTATTAGCTATGAGGAGGGGATTTAATGCACAAACAGAAAATCCTGCAGACATTGTGACTCTAGATGATGATGATTGTCCTCCTGGTTTCCAAAAAATTCAAAATGCCAAAAAGTTCAAGAGAAACTCCAGACCTTCGGGTAAAGCTAAGCATAAGAAAACGATGGTTTCAAGCAGTAAGGCGACAAGGTTAGCGGAGGACCAGTTTTTAAGAGACGAAATCGCTAATGGAGGGGAGGTAAATTTGGACGACAGCATTGAACAATGGTCCGAAGATGATTTTGATACTGATACAAGTGTGGAAGAATTAAAGGCCCAAGAAGTTGGAAGGTTGTTAGGTTTTCGGGTGGGTGAAAGTTTGGACATCAATCAATTGCTTAGATAATCGTTATTGTAGAAATGCGGGGTGTAGTCTGGAGTGTTAGAGGGGTTAGGAGTAGAGGTAACTTTATTGCAATAAAACATCATCTCTGAAAGACAACTTCATATTTGCGAACTTGTAAAAACCAAGCACAAATCATCTCTTGAAAGAAACTTAAGTGGATGGTGGAGCAATGATGCAACGTTAAATTCTTGGCAATAAAGTCAGAAGGGGTGGGATGCCGCAGTTAATTTTAAAGAGGGGGAAAGATGGAGATTGCTACATGGTAAATTTGGTGACAACCAATTTTATTTTCAGTGGTACTTGTATATGGTCCATGTAGTAATGAAGGGAGGCCGAAGGTCCTAGAGGAGCTGCTATGGATTATTACCTGTATTTTTGTGGTCTTGCATTGCAATTTTTCTTGACAGCCAGCTGCTACTTGTGATGGTCCGGGGATGATATGCTTTTGTCCCTTGGAGATTGATGACACGCTTTTCTAGTATGGAATGAACCTCATTTTGTTGGATTTGAAAAGCGGTTTTGGCAAGCATTTTTAATTGCTATCGTGACGATATTATGGGAAGGGAGAAATGAAGCTATTTTTGAGATCAAGATTCCCTATTGACCTTCTGTGATGGACAAATTGCTTATACATTGAAGGAATGGTTGAATCTAGTACGCAATACCTATGTTGGAAAGGATATGTTGGAAAGGATACACTGTAATGGGTTTTAATGTTTTCTCTGTTTTTTTGTGTAAACTTTTTGTGGGACTCTACTCGCTGTAGGTCTCTGGGATTTATCCCTTATTGATAATCAAAAAAAAAATGTTAAGCATAAGAGCAACTATGCGTGCATCCAATCCCCTTAGCATGTCATATGCGAGGGTTCACAAGGCATCAGGTTTTGTTGAAGTTACAGTATCAGAATGCAAATTAAAAGATCTGAATGCAAATGACATTTATGTTGCCATGATTGATTTCTGACACTCCATATAAAGAGCGTAAGAATCAAATCTAGAAGTGTATAAGGTTCTGTGCATTACCTCATTGAAGAATGAACCTGGTTACAGCTGTTCCAAAAATCCAGCAAGAACACCTCCTGTGTTAGATAGCCCCAGCAATACACCCTGCAAAAAAATAAGGTGTTTTACAAGATAGTGAACACTAGAGGATTCTAGGGTGTAGTTAGGTTCAGATATATTCACGTATGGAATGCACTCGCCATCAGCTTGGACGGGATCAGGTCATATTGCGGGAATTATGTCCCTTTGTTATGAGTTTGTGTAGATAACTTGGGTGTAATTTCAAATTAGTTATTTTAATCATTTCAGATCGGACCAATTTCAGGTTGTATCGTTTGATTGGTATAACACTGGGTCCAACAAAATTAAGACCAAAATACAGTCAGGTAGGTTAAGTTCAGATTTCTAGTAATTTTCAGTGGCCCCTAAGAACTCCTCGTTCCAGTGGTTAAATGAAATGTTGGCAACTAATAGGAACCCAAGTACCCAACTAGCCATTATCCAAAAGCATGTCAAATTAAAATCTCCTTCTATCGCTAAGACCAGGAAATGAGGACTCCATTACCCACCCACACAAACGTTGGGGGGAGATTCCTCAAATTCACTGGAGCAGTAGCACTGTAGCAGAAGCTACCTGTTTGCCTGTCGGTATCAGGATCGCCAAGATTGAATCCTACACCTCAACATTAGGTGGATAATTTAATGCGAGCAAGATAAAAACACCTAAAATTTTAACATGGATGGACCCCTTCAGTACCCTTAGTTGCAGGAGTGCATTTGATAGACTCATAAGTCATAAGAGTGACAAAACTGACAAAAACAATGAAACGAACCCCAATTGAATGATGAATTGGCAAAAAAGTGTACCAAAAGTAGACAGCTATACTAATTCAATAAGGGGCAGAGAAAGATGAGAATAATCCACAAAATAACGTGGTCCAATACCATGGTGGTTGGAATAGAGTTCAGATTTGAAAATGCATCCGATCCCTCACAAAAAGGCTGTACATTCACATTCATCCTCACCCTACTGACAAAACAACTTAAGAGCTAAGAATAGAACTACATAAGAATTCAGCTCTCTAAATGCTAAACTTGTGTTTTTCAGAAATAAAAATAAAAATAAAGTAATACTTCTACTCCTTAACTTGCAAGAAATATACAAGTTCTTCAACGTCCTTAAGAAAGCATATACAAATAATCTGCTTATCATGTTCCATGTAATCCTGAACATAAAAGATGATACCTGACTCGCTGACTGCACGCCATACTCGGAACTGAAAGAGAGAGAGAGAGAGAGAGAGAGCTAGTCCAAGAAATCTAATTGTCTGCATGATCTGCAGAGAGATGCGAAGAGCTTTAGAACAGGTCAATGCAGCACAAACCAAATGTTTTGTCATTTAAGCGTTTATCCTGGGTGTGGTCTATGATAGTTCAGAAATAATTTTAACAAAAATTCCCAGCAAGAGGTCAGATAAAAGGTTCCTTTTCTGGAGTTCCAATGATTCTCATTAATTCGTTCAGCAAATACTTAGTACGAATGAAACTTAGGCAGAACCGACAGAAAATTTTCAAACTGCGGATAGTAATGGATTACTGGATTACATAAAACTAAGTTTGGTGCATGGCATGTGTCTGAGCTGCTTATAGATACTTCTAAATTATACTTTACAACCAAGTCTAACTCAGTTTCCTATAATCTATATCAACTAAAAATTATCAAATGAAAATCTGAAAGAAATTAATTTCATTATTATTTATTACTCCATGTGCTACAGATCTGTTTAATTCTTTTTAGAATTTTTATGATGCCATGCCGGCATGCCGCCACTCGGACTTGAACCGAGATGCTCTTGCATTGCTTTCTAAGAGCAACGTGCACCATAGCGGCTTGTTTGAAAATTGAAATCATAAGTCTTTTTTATTCAATAGTCGAGATTAATTGTTTTTTACTTTGGAAGATATTTAATTTCTTTTGAGTACTGGCAAATACTTATGTGAACGCGCTTACCTAACGAAGCGATGGTCAACCATGTCAGTACACAAAACAGACCAGATTCCACAAGGTTCAACTTCAAAATCCGACATAAAGCGGCTGCAGTCAGAATAAGCTAACTACCTTATAGCTTCAAGATCTAAAATCAAAGCTGTACAGTATGGTTCCTCTTAAGTGTCTAACGGCTACCTAGATTTTCGAAATCCATAATTGTTTTAGCTAGTAGATCATTTTCACATTACAAAATTACAGAGTTTCCCCAACCGTGGATTTGGTTTCTATCAATTTTTTGAGAGAGTATATATATCCAATACGTTACTTAGTTCTAAGTCCAGTGCTTCTGCCAACTATCTATGACTTTTGCAGCATGCCTTTTCTACAAGTTTTCACTTGCAATTTAAATTCATGATTATCATATAATGCACTATGATATATCAGGTTGCAGGCTAACCTCACAATGCCCAAATGCACGTACAGCAAGTAAGCAAGGGAGGCTTAGATTACAGCGAGATAACTCTGGACGCCACTGCCACCAGATAACTCTGAACACCAGGACAAGTTTTTCCTCAATCGTATAAACCAAAGTGCCTCAGCGATCTGCATATCAAGAGAAAAAATTCTATTCAGGATGGCAAAATATATCGGCGTACTCATTTATATTTTATATACAAAAAATCTTAATTTCTCGAGAGCAGCAACCATGCAAATTTCTCAAATGCAAGCGGAGAATTTAAGAAAAAACCTGAGTAAGAAGATAGCCCTAGTAGAAGGATGATTGAATTAAGCAACCAACTGAAGTACTCCAGTTGAACTCCTTGGACATTCGAAGCATTGCAGTATTCATGTAGTCATGTTCACCTGAAAAACCATACTAAAGTTAGGTTCAAGTCAGCTTCAAACTAACCTCAGTCAATGGATGCCGTGAAAAAGAGGGAAACAACTCACAGTCCGTGTTGCATAACTGAAATGCTTCAAAACAAAGCAACAAAATGACCCAACGCTTTGGTTACTCCTCCAACAAAGAAGTCGACTTCTGTGCATTGTTGTCACGCAGAACAACTTCAATTGACTTATTTGAAGACCCAGTGATTCAAACTCCGCATCTGTAATATCAAACTCATCAGAATCATTGCCTGAAAGGATCCATTGGTTGCAAGCAAGATTCGGGAAGTGGTGGCATTTGCTGTTATCTTCCACCTTAACGGTGAAACCAATGTGCTTCTCTTACAACTGGAACTTGAATAAATGGAGAACTTGGTGAGCCTTTTACCCTTTTAAGAAAAACCAATGTGCTTCTCTGCCATCTCATACCTGCGAAATATGCAAAATGTCTCTAAGAGTTTTGCAAGCAAATGAATAGGTGCTTTGCGGTTCTTCCAATTATTAATTTTTTGACAGATGCAAGAATTTTATGCTACGTGATAGCCTGCTAATTTCTGTCAACTGTTAGTTTGTCCATGAGCTGAAAATGCATCAGATCAATGTTTTTTTATTGCCTTGAATGATTTTTTTCAGACAGTTCTTTTACCTTGAAAGTGAATTGTCGCACTTTACTTCACTTGAGATGACAAAAGTCTTGCTACTTTATTAACTGACAAACATTTGTCGTACCACCATACGAAGGACTATTTGAATACTAATCTGTCTGGTACTCCAAACCACTACGTCAGAGTTCTTGAAACTCTGATACTGACTGATAAACACCACCAATAGACGGAAAAAAGCTTTACTAACTAGTTAATGTATTTGCAGTGAAATTTGCAACACATGCATCTTTTCCCTTACGTACTTTATGATTTTTACTATTTCGCTCCCAAACCTCACATTTTCGAACAAGGGATGCTGAATCCTTCCACTACCCTCGGCTTCCTTCCTTCCTTCCATTTTTATCTAACTCGAAAATTGCAAATGTTTCCCATAGGTATATCAACAAAAATCCCTCTGAATGTGTAACATTAGAGCTGCCTTCATCATCTTAACCTCCAAACCCCGCAATCCCGGTGTCCTAACCGACTAACAATGCTCGTATATCATAATCCATGAACTCATAATACCTTACTAACATCTATTTTCACTTCAATGCTTATTACGAACAATTTAATTGTAAAAACCACGCTAATATTCCAAATTTCAAGCATACTCAAATCAAACTTATTACAATCAAGATTCTGCGTAAAGAGGAACGCAAATTGGACCATATCAAGAGTTATTACGCAAATTAAGCATCACATATAAGCAAATTTGGACCATATCAAGAATTATTACGCAATTTAGCATCAAATATGAGCAAAAATCTCGAATTCAATCGAAAAAACAGAAAATATAAAAATGAATTAAAAATTCTGAATTTGACCCAATAATTACCAGGAGAGAGAGAGAGAGAGGGAGTGAAGAGAAGCAAAGCTCCGATTGAAATCATGTTGCAAATCGTCATAGATTGAAAGCATCAAAATCTGCAATTCAATTCAAATAAAAGTCGACGATTGATTAATCAATCACTCTCGCTGTATTAATTGGGGAAGAACAGTGACGAGTAAGGAGAGAGATTAGAGGATAAGCGTTGAGGTAACAAGTCAAATGACATGAGAATTTTACGAAGGAATTTTTCCCGCTTTCTCAAAGTTGTTAGTTAGAACTTACCCGTAGAACCGGGAAATCTGACCCAATTTAAATTATCCGACTCGATATTTTATTTTAGGGTTTTTCTCTCTTGTATCTTTGAATTTTTCACTTTTCTAAGCTGTACCCTCGTCTATCACGGAATATTAACTGTACCCCTAAGTTCAATTAATTATTCCTAAACGTGACTTAACTTGCCTAACCGATGTTTGACGTAAATTGCCAACACGGCATGACTTGGATGCCAACACGGCATGACTTGGCTGCCAACATGGACTTCTAACTTAAACCCTATACATCACCTTCACCAGTCATTCCCCTCATTTTATTTCAAATCATTTTGAAACCCCTCTATCTTCTCCATACCCCGTAAACCTTCAAACGCCATTTCTTTTTACTTCACCCTCATCAGCGATTCTTCAGACCACGATATTCATCCACTTCCCCTATTGCGCTCTCTTTGTTCTTCATTATCAGGTATGTCATCTTCCTTTGAACGAGTTATATGTAGTTGTAGTTTTGATATCATCAAATAATGTGTATTGTTTTGTTGATCTTTTTGTATGTGAATTTTGATGTATTTGATGGCCATTGAATCAATATTTAATACGGATTACGGTTTTAATTTTTCAATTAGGATTTAGGGTTTCATAAAAAGATCAAAAATTTGTTTATAAAATCTTATATTTTAGTTTCTTATGTGTATTATATTTGAATTATGGTACTTGATTATTGGGGCATGGACAATATTTAGTTAAAAATGAATTTCGAAGGGCATTGTTTTTTTAGGTTTAGGGTTTTCATTAAAAGATCAAAACTTTGTTCTTAAAATATGGTATTTTAGTTTCTTATGTACTCCCTCCGTTCCGGTGGGATGTTTACACTTACATTTTGCACAAATAACCAAGTGAGGAGTGAGAGGACAAAAAATGGCATAAAACTCAATATAAAATAAAAAGTGATGCAAGTTGTTTGGGCTAAACAAATGTTAATCACTTTCATTAATCAATTTGTGGGGCATACATCTTGGAACTCTTAACCCTTACAACCGTGAAAATTTTTGGAGGATATTTCCCACCGAATTCAAAAACAACCAAAACATTTTGGTGTGAAATTTTTCCCTCCAAAGTGAAGTAACCTAAAAATTACCCTTATAAAAGGGTTAAATACAACATTTACTCCTAAAATCCAAACATTAATTATCTTACATCTTCACAATAAATACTCATAACAATAAATGCCTCCCTACACATCGTCTTTTAATCCACCAAGAAAATCGGATGCCTATATTGCAGCCATGGCAGCTGCATTAGCAGCAACAGAAGCTGCAGCGATAGCAATGGCAGCCACCGCGGCGGCGGCAGCAGTAATGGCAGCTGCAACTGCATTGGATGAAGAACCAATATTGAAGAAGAAGAAGAAGAACAAGAACAAGACCCAATAATCGAAGAACAAGCGGAAGTAATGATACATGACATTATAACACAAGAAGAACAAGAAGTGGAAGAAGAAGTAATGATAGAGGATGATACAATACAAGATGAAGAAGAGGTTGCACAAGTAACACCAAAACCTCGGCTGAGTAACGAAACAAGGAGAGTAATTGGACAAATGTTCTTACCCGGTTACAGAAACAATAAACTCAAACATGGTTTGGTGACGAAATTGAGTCGAGAGTTCAATGTTTCTAGGGTGACAATGAACAAATACTGGATGAAGGTGAAAAAGCAAATCAATGAGGGGAATTTAGTGGCACTGGACAGAGCATACAAAGGCAGCAAAAAACGAGTCATTATTGACTTGGAAATGGTAAGATCCATCCCTTTATATAAAAGAACAAGTGTTAGGTCTCTAGCATTTGCCATGAACCTTAGCCAACCACAGTGCATAGACTTATTAAAAAAGGAAAGATAAGGTCACACTCAAATGCAATTAAGCCACAATTAACCGAAGCAAACAAGATGGCAAGGATGAAATGGGTGTTAGACAAAATAAGTAACATTAGTTTAAGACATAATATGAAATTTGATGAAATGTATGATGTGATACATATAGATGAGAAATGGTTTTATATGTGTCGAGCTACACAAGAATTTTACCTAGGTCGTAATGAAGAAGACCCCCATAGAACATGTTCCTCTAAGAACCGTATGATTAAAGTTATGTTCATGGGAGTGTCAGCTAGACCTAGAATAACAGATGGAGTTGTGACTTTTGATGGGGAAATTGGAATTTTTCCATTTAGTTGCATAGTCCCTGCTAAAAGGTCTAGCAAAAACAGAAGTAAGGGGACTCTTGAAACGAAACCAATAGATCGTATCACAAAGGCAGTAATAAAAAAAAAATGTATGTTAGAGAAGGTTCTTCCAGCCATTAAGGCAAAATGGCCAGACGGGTTAAGAGCAGAAAAATATTCATTCAGCAAGATAATGCAACCTCACATTTTACCTAATTACCCCAACTTTAAGAGGGCTGCTACAGAGGATGCTTTTTTAATGAAGAGAGTAAATGGTTTTTTGATGACAGAGAGCATTCTGTGAAGAGTACACTACAACGTAAACGCGGGAAACTGACGGAAAAAATCCGTTAGAAAGGCTCGAAATCCGTCAGTAACAGCCTTTCCTGACGGAAAATCCGTCAGTAATTTTCGTCAGCAATATTGGTCAGTAAATTTTAGTCCCTAACGGAATTTCCGTCAGTAGCGACAAAAAACTGACGATTATTCCGTCAGGACTCAGCTGACGTGGCATGCCAGCTGGGGGGTTGGGATTAGCCTACCACTGACGGAATTTTCGTCAGTATAAATGACCACTGACGGTTATTCCGTCAGGACTTCAGCTGACGTGGCATGCCAGCTGGGGTTTGGTATTAGCTTACCCCTGACGGAATTTCCGTCAGTAGAAAGTATAACTGACGGTTATTCCGTCAGGAATCTGCTGACGTGGCATGCCAGCCGAGCTCTGGTATTTGCCTACCCCTGACGGATTTTCCGTCAGTATTTTTGTATTACTGACGGAATTTCCGTCAGATGTGCTAATTGCAGCAGCAGCAGCTGCATGCTGTTTCTGCCGTGCCCGATTGCGTATTTGCAATCGTTTCAAAACAGCACATTACAAACCAGCCCTGCAAAAACACATATATCGTCGGCCACCAAGCGAGAATCCATTCTCTTGTCGACCGCTATTGCGGGAATTAAGAAAGACAACAAATGCAAATTCGACAAAATTGAACAAACAAATCTTTTACATAAAATAAAAGTCTCAAATTCATACAATGTCTTATTAATTAAGCAATGTCTTATTAACTAAACGACAATACTAACCTAAAGGCTCTAACCTAAAGGCTCTAACCTAAGGGCTCAACAAAACCACCACCTCCAAACCCGTGCCCGTCATCCGGAAATTCATCTCTACCAAATGGACGGAATTCCGAGCACCTGTTTGGGGGTTGAGATGACTGCATATTAGCCCAAGCCTTTGTTATTGATGCCATTTGTTCCGCATGTTCCTTAACAGTTTTCTCAAGGGCTAGTCGAGCGGAACGCTCTTCATCAATTTGGCTGGAAAGCTGAGAAATCACCGTAAGATTGTAAGAGAAAGATCGCCGTTAAGACTTGTTACAAGGGGGATCATACCACACTTCCGCCCCTTTCTCTCCGGTCCCGAATAGCCTCAACTTCCTGTCAAAACACTTGGCAGCTTTGTAGTACGCCCCAATCTCGTCTCGAGACTCTATCTCCGGGTGTCAATGGTCGACTCATCTCCTCCTGGTAATCACTCTGAAAACACAAACAAAACCGTTAGAATGTAAAAAAATAAATATTACCGTTCTTTATAAGAAAAATGTATATTAAATTGAATACATAAACTTACGTCTGTCTCAGCAGCTCGAGGATTAACCCACTCCCCCTTCTTAGTTTTCTTCGTCATCTCAAACAACTTCTATGGAGTAGGCTCTTTACCCTGAAAGTAGCATGCAAACAAACAATTAAAATCAAGTATATATTCGTCAATCATTTATGTTAACCACTTTTTAAAAGCAATATATACAATACTCACCAATGCCTTAAAAGCATCAGAGCAACTCTTCCGACCTAGAGTGTGGGTGCCCAAAGCTTTCCCATCTTTACTACCCGACCTCCTATTTGCTGAGTTTATCTTCGAGGGTTTGGCAAATGTCGGGTCAGACTCTTCCCTAGTCCTAAGTTGCTCCCACCAATTTTGAGGCACCAAATCTGGCTTATTAGGATTATTCCCATGGTACCCCTAAGGTTTGCACTTTTTCCCCAAATACCCCTTGTTTTGTCGAAAAAACATTTGACCGGTCATATCTCTTAGTTACGAGAACGAAATGTCGTAATATTTTTTCCTAAGTTGATTCTCTTTACGAGATGTTCGATTTGAAAAAAAAAATTCGTGTTTTTATGTTATCTTAGAACGGAGTTACGACTTGTCAAAGTTTATTCGTTCGAAAAACTTTGACCGGCTTTTATTTACGGTACACATACAGAAAATAAACCTTTTTTTTTTTTCAAAATGATTGTCTTTTCGAGATCTACATGTTTAGAAAAAAATTCACGGCTATATGAAATCGTGACTAAGAGATATGAGCATTTAAAGTAATTTTTGAGAAAAATAGGGGCATTTGGGGAAAAAAATGCAAACTTCAGGGGTACCATGGGAATAATCCCTTGTTGTACTTCAATCCATTTACAAGAGAGGTAATCCGCCTAGTTACCCTTCTCTGCCATTCATGTCTAGGATCATAGCAAGGATCGACCGATCTTACATGAGTCTGTTTCAAAAAAACAAGTTGTTAGTATTTAAAAAGTTGAGAAAATTATTATTGAAACAAAATAATTATAGATAACTATTAAATTAATTACCGCAATGTATCTCCACATCTTCATACGCTGAGCTTGGCTCGCATCTTTCCACCTAGTAAATATCTCCCCTTCGTCTAGGTTACGGGTGAAAGACCAAGTAACATATTTCTTCATGGTTTCGTCATCCCACCTGAAAAACACACATATATTTGAAATTAAAACATTATAATTATGTAAATAAAATTAAAACATTATAATTATGTAAATGATATATATCATTCACAAAAGTTTACAAAAAATTAGAAATTAAAATAAACTTACCAATGATGATTGTCCTGAGAACTGTCCTCTGAGAGAAACACCACCATCTCCTCCTGCTGCCGCGTGGGAACTCCGGGATCGGATGCTTCATGCTCATCAGCATCCGGAACCTCTGATGTGTAGGATTTTGTCGTCAATTCCTCTATCAAAAATTTACCTAAATAGAAGTATATTTAGGGTCGAATCCACTAGGATGGCGGGATTACTATCTAGCTCGTTTCGAATTTAGTTTAGCCTAGGACAAAGCAATAGAGTTGGACTATTGATTAGCTATGAACTAAAGCAAATAAGATGATTGAAATGTAAACAATTGATTAAGACTAGGGCAAATGGGTTCTCTTAAGGTGAGGGGA
>JAGPOY010000738.1:0-20981 GCA_018983105.1 Silene uniflora | reverse complement strand
CTGACCCGAAAGGGTATGCTGACCCGACATGACCCGAACCCTAGATGACCCAACCCGGCTTGACCCGACCCAAACCCGACCCGACTGACCCGATTGCCCCCTCTAGCTATAATTAACACCACCATGGTTAAGACTTAAGAGGGTCATGTTTGTATAGTCTAACAGAGTAGTTGCAGGAAAGTAGTGAAAATTCCAGGAAATATGCATTCTCAGATCTCTTTGACTAAAAAGAAACTAAATTAGACTGCATGATCTAACACATGCCCTAGTTTTAGGCTACTTTGTATTTCTTATTTGCTGTCTCTAATTCTTGAATTCACACTTTATTTTTCAATGAGCTTTATACGAGAATACGAGATCAAGACTTTCCGGGTATACAATCTAAGGCGCCTTTTTCGGTGTGAGCTGAATCGTTTTTAAATAATAATGCTAAAAGAAGTCGTTATACCTGTTAGTCATACAGGGGCTATATCATACATAGTTAGGGGTGTAAGATATCTCATTTCGCATGGCGGGTCTTATGAAAAAGACGTGACATGTAAAATGGGGCGTAGATGTTATTCATTTCTTGTTGATGTGGACCTCATGTGAAATCGTCGTTATATGGAAGACAAATAATGCTGAAAGAAATCGTTATACTATATCAAATTAAACCCTATTTGTCGAATTGGGGTTACATAAACACGTAGTTAGGAAAAATTAATTAGGAACGGTAGGAAAGGGGTAAGAGTGTAAGACAACTCATTTTGCATGACGGGTTTTCTGAAAAAGACGCGACATGCAAAATGGGGCGTAGTCGCGTAGATGTCATCTATTTTTGTTGATGTGGGTTTCATGGAAAATTCTCGTTCATATAAAAGATTGATTAATAGAAAACAAAGACATGAAAAGGAAGAGTGGAAGACCATAGTGGGAATCTCATACACTTTATATAAAACGTGTCTTTTCAGGTTTCATGGAAAAAATATCAGGATTTTTGTAATCAATAATTTCAGATTAATCATACAATAAAAACAATAACAATGTGGCCAATGATGAATAAAAAACAAAATGAGATTAAGACACAAGAGGAATTTATTCTTACTTTGCATAAAGATTATTCCGAAAATGCAAAAAAAATCATTCATATATAATATAAGATCTCTGAAACATGTTTCAGAATATCATCTAACTGTTTTCTGGTCTATGTTTTCGAGTTGATAAGATTTACGAAAGTAAAAGAATGTCGAAACAGGCATTTGGGTTTTGTTTTTGTTTTACGAGGATGTTCAAGCTGAATATAGCCGAGCCTCCTGTCGATGTGGTAAACTTGTTTAATCAGTATTCAGAGAATGGAGTGATGACAGTTGAACAACTTCATAAGTTTCTGGTGGAGTTTCAAGGAGAAAACGAGGCGACAGTCGATGATGCTCAAGCTATTTTTCATAGTCTTAAGCATCTACATGTTTTTCATAGGAGAGGCCTTCATCTTGATCACTTTTTTAGGTTTCTTTTTGGTGACTTGAACTCTCCTCTTGCTTCTCTTGGGGTAACATCTTTATTCTTTCCTTCTTTCTTACTCCGTATTATACATTTTCTTACATTATTTTCATGAAACATCGACATTGCCCTAGTGCCTCAGAGATCCGTGTCTGTAATATTGTGTAAGAATGGAACTAGAGTTTGTTTCCGAAGAATAAATTAATGAAACTGCATTGATAGCTGTGAGATAGCGCAACTGGGTGGTACTGAGATGTCCTTATTTTGTATTTTTGTGACTTTGTCTTCAGTATGATGTTTAAACATTAACAGAGATTTTGTCGCGAGTTTTAGACTAATTCTGAACATATTTTATGTTCATCTCTACACAGGTGCACCATGACATGACAGCGCCATTGGCTCATTACTTCTTATACACAGGGCATAATTCCTACTTGACTGGAAATCAACTGAGCAGTGACAGCAGCATCGATCCAATCGTGAAGGCATTGAGGACCGGTGTAAGGGTCATTGAGCTTGATTTATGGCCTAACTCTAAAAAGAATGATGTAGAAGTTTTTCATGGAGGGTATGCCTCAACTGCCTCTACATTTCCTTCTTAATTCCCGAGGATTTCTTCGAGTTACTGTAAGTGAATGTAAACTTACTGAAAATATTACAGGACTATGACTTCACCAGTAGAATTAATCAACTGTTTGGAGGCAATTAAGGAAAATGCTTTCTATGCTTCAGAGTATCCTGTGATTATAACTTTTGAAGATCACTTAGACTCTCCGCTTCAGGCTAAAGTTGCTCAGGTGAGTCGTCCACTGTTTCATAAGCTGTAACTAGGCCTGGCAGGATCATTCTGCTCGAGTTCAGTTTGGACATTTTTGGGTCAATAATTATTAGTCCGGTCAATTAGGTCCTTTTTTGGGGTCATGGTTAAAATGTTTTTATCGTATAGTTAGTCATTTCAGGTACAGTCAATAGTGGTTTGGGCCGGTTGGGACGTTGGGTAGGGTTATATTTGGGACAGCGCCTACTGGTCAGCTTAATCAGGTCACTTTTGAGTTGCAGGATGAAGGTTTTTGTTTAAAACTACGATTTAGGCATTTCTGGGCTGATTAAGTCGGGTTAGATTGTCTTTTAGGTTCATTTTGTGTCAATTCGGATCAAGCCGGTTTTGTCAGGTCTAACCGTGACTGCAGTATATGTATCATAACAATGTTAACTCGATGTTCCCTGTAATTCAGATGGTCACAAAAACATTTGGAGATATGCTCTTCCCAAGCATGGATTTCCAGGAATTCCCTTCACCTGAATCATTAAAGAGGAAGATTTTGATATCAACCAAACCACCGAAAGAATCCTTTGACAATCTCAAAGAAGAAGAAAACAATGAGCAAAAGGTGTATCGTTGTGTCAATATATCCGCAAAATCAATAGGAAATGGAGGTGGGTTCACAAAGAGAAAAGAAGTTCCTATACAGGACAAGGTTAGCATAATGTCATTGTTGCCTGAAATTTTTGATGTTTAAATTTCTGTCAATGGATATTAACAACAACCGCTGTAGCAGCAAAATGAGATGGAGGAAGAAGAGGAAGAGGGATCGGTTTCCGAGTATAGAGACCTGATATCAGTTCATAAGGTGAAGGGAAAAGGTGGGCTGGCTAACTTGCTGAGAGGTGATTCTAAGAGAGCGGCTCGTCTGAGCCTTGGAGAGCAAAAACTGCAGAATGCTATCAAAACTCACGGACCTGATATCATTCGGTCAGTAAATACAGTTTTCAGTATATTTCAGTGTGTTTATTGGTCTTCGGCTTTGGAGTTTTTGGAATAACGTAAGATGACTCACTGACCTTAAGACGTTACTCTTTGCTTCATTACCTGTAGGTTTACTCAGACGAATTTACTCAGAGTATACCCAAAGGGTACTCGAATTTTATCTTCAAATTACAATCCTCTCCTCGGATGGACACATGGAGTTCAAATGGTTGCTTTCAATATGCAGGTTTACATCTCTCACTTCTGCACTTTTTACACCAGGAAAGTATCGACTGTCACATATTGACGTAAAATGTCTCCGTTTCATATACTTGTACTGTGAAGTATATTTGCATATGTGAAACCAGTCTCTTGGTATATTCAAGACAGTATACTATCCTGCTGTAGTCGGATGTGTTTAAGGCAAATAGGATGATGTTGTCGAGAATTTTATGCTGACAGTCATATCTGATTTCTGCATTCTGTACACTACAGGGATACGGAAAATACCTTTGGATCATGCAAGGAATGTTCAGAGCCAATGGAGGGTGTGGTTATGTGAAAAAGGCAGATTTCCTTTTGAATGTCGGTCCAAAAAACGAGGTTTTTAACCCAAACATAAGTCGCCAAGTCAAGAAAACATTGAAGGTCAGTAGTTCTTCTACTACTGTATTGTATAAGCAAGATGCAGATTAGGTCTTTTTACAAGCAAATGTGTGTTAGCCATCTTTATAATCTTTGTACTGATAAACAGGTGAAGGTATACATGGGAGACGGGTGGCATTTGGAATTCCGGCGCACCCATTTTGATTCATTCTCACCACCAGATTTCTTTGCTAAGGTCAGAGGCTAAAAAATCTCAGTAATACCATTCATTATCGTGATTTAGGTTGTTCTCACATGAAAGACCGTCTTGTACAGAAGTCATAGGATTTTTGCAGTAGATTAGATTCGCATTTTATACTGAGAAAGTTGTGTTTTTGTATGGCTAGCTTCAAATATTAGGAGTCCCAGCTGATACTAAGAAGGTAAAGACAAAGCCTATAGAGGATGAATGGATTCCGACATGGAACAGAGAGTTTGAGTTCCCATTAACAGTGCCTGAACTCGCACTTTTGAGAATTGAAGTTCGGGACTATAACATGAGTGGAAGGCATGATTTTGGAGGCCAGACTTGCTTGCCGGTGTCAGAATTGCGCAGTGGTATCCGAGCAATTCCCTTGTACGACAAAAAAGGACGGAAATACAAGTATGTAAAACTACTCATGCAATTTCAGTTCATTTGAGGTTACCAATCTTACCGTAATGTATTTTAGAAATTAAAATTATACTTAGATACACAATGTGAAAAAGGTTTTGTACTGTAGAAAAACAACTGATTAAATGTGTATAATGTCGGTTCGAATTTGAACAACTAATTCAATGATATGAAGTCATTTGATGGAAACTTCTCGTATAGTCGTATGCATTCTGTAGTTTCTGTAAATTTAAGCAGTAATGCAGCATCATGCAACCACATTGTCTAACAGATTTGCAGGAGTTTGAATGTTACTACAACATCCGGCTAAGACGATGAATCCGGATCAAGACTAAAACCGATGTTTTGTACCGTGACAAATACAAACTAAGATAAACAGAAAATATATCCTGAAAGTAAAAACATAGAGACTACCAAAAGAAGTCTAGGCAACTCATTCATTCTAATTGAAGGAGTAAAAATTCGGAGAGAATGTACCGGAGCTGCCATTACAGAGAGCAAACGCCCGCTCTAAGTTAGAAACAACATCGGACATTGTTGGCCGCTCTTTTCCTTCCAAATTGACACACATCATTGCAGTGTAAGCAACAAGCTCCACGGCCTCTGCCTCATTCATCACCGGCTGCACAACTCGCTTATCAAGCACCTTCCACACTTCCCCTGCCACGATGAAGGGCCCCGCATACTCCACTACTCCTGTCGGCCCATTCCCTTCGCTTTCTTTAAACAAGGCCTTTTTCCCTGTTAAAAGTTCCAATAAAACAACCCCGAAACCATACACATCACTTTTGGTGGTCAAGACCTTAAGCAGATAGTACTCGGGATCAATGTAGCCGACTGTCCCAACCGCCTTGATTGACATACTCCCTTCCTCGCTCTCTGGTCCCTTAAGGGACAACCCAAAATCAGAGACTCTCCCAACCCAATTCCCGTCTAAAAGTATGTTTGAGGTCTTGATATCTCGGTGGATTATAGGTGGGACCGCGTAGTTATGGAGGTATTCAATCCCTCTTGCAGCATCCAACGCGATTCTAATTCTAATTTTCCAAGAATCAAGACATCCGTTCTCATTTCTCGGACTGTTATGCAACATATCATGTAAGGCGCCATTTGCCATAAACTCGTACACCAAAAGCCTCTCACTGTTTTCTTCACAAAACCCGACTAGACTCACCAAATGCTTGTGGTGAACCCGGGACAACAAGGTCAGTTCCGACTCAAAAGCATACTCCCTCTCCTTTGTTCTGCAAATTATTTCCCTTTTGACAGCAACCTCGCGGTTATCAGGAAGTTTTCCTCGATACACAGTCCCGAAACTCCCTCTCCCAATCTTGTTCTCCAAGGAGAAGTTCCTTGTCGCGCGAGCTAGCTCTGTTAGGGTGAACACCTCAGCTTTCTCAACATGTTTTAATGCGTTTTCCCAATTCCTCTCGCGTCCTGAAGCCAAAGAGCTTAGCTGAGTGATTGATGACGATCTTGACTGAGGCGCGCTAGAAGGATTGCTTGCTATGAAAGGCGAATAATCCACATTGTTGCTTCCATTGCTAGATTTACTACCAATGGAAGTAAGCTCCTTTACCTTAACTACCTCCTTCACCTTTTTCTCTCGTGAGCGCGTTTTTCTCAGGTATATGAAGTAACAAAGCGCGCAAAAGCCAGACAGCATTCCGACTAACCCAAATACCTCATATGCCCAAAACGGCCTGTAATCTTTCTTTGCCGGTAATGATACTGAAACAGGTGATGGTATAGGTGAGATTCCGGGGACTGCAACTTCCGAGTATGTTATCTGAGATCCCATCAATGGACCGGGAATCACAGATGGCAGAAGAAGAGACGAATTGAATCTGAACATACCAGACCAACCCGAACCCCAACATAAAACAGTTAGGTCATCACTTCTTAACCCACATGTAAAATCTAAGGCACCAACTATGGACACGAACGAGACAGCTGGTACATTCCCATCACTACCCCTACCCCAACATAGTACCGAGCCATTACTTCTCGTCAACCCGCAGGTATAGGTCCCTCCGAGAGCAAGGGCAGAATAGTAAAAAGGGGTGTTCGAGATTGAAGGGATGTTCAGTTGTCCTGCATCATTGTTCCCTTTACATATTAATATACCAGACGATGAAATCCCGCAAACATGAGATTTCCCTGCAACTACGCTTAACATTGACATATTCCAAAATTGAGCCTCGATAAAGTCTCCTATTCCGTTTTCACCCCAACACATGACGTTCCTATCATCCCTCGCTATCCCACAGGAAAACCCGTCACCAGATGTGATGCTTCGGAAAGCAGTCCCTCCCTCAGGTTGCAGAAAGACAGGTTGACCCGAGAATTCTCCTCTTTTCCAGCATTGGATAATGCTGGTTTTACCCTGTAATGCACAAACTCGGTCATTTCCAACTGTTATATCAGTCAATGGGGAAAGTGGATTGTGATATATATTCTCGACTCGAGAAGTTAAGTCATCCCAACAGAAGATGTCAGCACCACCTGTTGTCAATCCACAGAACATATTCTTCCCACCAGCTAGTTTCTCGAATGAGACATTTGGCAGGACGGAAAATGTTCCGTCTCCTTGGAAACATTGGATACTTTGTGAATGAATTCCACAGACGGCCGAGTTAGAAATAGAACCATAGGTGACAGCAATCGTAGAGGACGAGCCAAGACCAGTAACCTTTGTTAACAGTGAAAAAACTGCAAAAAGAAAAACGACATTCACGAAACAGGAAATGTTTTCTGAAACATATATAGTTTTGATCCTCATGGAATGTTTTAAGGAAGACAGTATTGTACACAAGGAAGTAAGAAAGCGAAGAATGATCGAAGAAGCGAAAAGGAAAATGAAAGAGTTGAGTGAAACCCCATTAATGAAGAAGAACAAAAGAATGAAGCAAATGATTAAGGAGACAGCAGACAGCAGACAGGAGTATTAGTCAAACCTTGTTTATCTGCAGGTTGTTCTTAGGAAAGGTTACAGTTTGAATGTAATTATGAATTTATGATTAATTTATGTAATTAACAATTTAACAACCATGATTAGTAGTATAGAAATGGTCAAGTGATTCAAGTTGTTGAGATTATATTATGATTAATTTGATGATTAAACAAGGCAAGGTTTATACTTGCATGCACGAACTCTTTTATCACAGAAGACTGTAATATACAAATTATTCGGAAAAATCTTTTTCTGTTGCTAGCATAAGGGTAAGACTGCGTACATCTAGACTAGTTAAGAACATAGAACATCGTACCCAAGATAGGCAACAAATTAACTTAGTTATAACTTAAAACAACTGAGTTTCCTTAGAGGGTGCTTTAGTAAAAGTACATAAGCGGAGCGAGAGGGATAGTAGGGGAGGTCGGCACTCTCAACCGAGAAAATACTATCTTTGCATGGATAAGATCATAAAATGAGAGTTGTCACAATAATCTTTCTTACTATCTTCGCCCCCATCCCAAATCTTATTTTCTGAATCCGCCATTGTATAGAATAAATAAAAATAGTACCCACATTATTACTTAAAATGTCTTCCACCTATAAAGGGATAAAATGGTCGGGTTTATAGTATTTCTCCTATAATAGAGAGAATGTTTCTGAATGATTCAAATTACGATTGTGTTTGTTGACGGCTACCATCCAATATAAGATGCACGTACAAATTAACTTTAATTTGATTACATTCTCCATCCCCATGATCACTATTCAATTATTAGTCACTCAATTATCGATATATAACCGCTATGATTCTACAACACATAAACAATACAAATTCGGAGTATTATACAATATGGATCCCATGATGTGAACAACCAAAGGTAAACCTATCAAACTTCTTTATTGACTTTAAAATGTCACCAAAAAAAGCAAAAGAAACAACAAAGATTGACAAGAGTACTACCAGAATTTGAATTAGTAGTAGTATAGGGTAGAGACTAAGGAAATTGATTAAATTGAGACAATGCTTGAACCGGCCGTCATTCAAACTAAAGGGTAAGGAAAAAATGAAGGGAATCGAGCTAATTTTCTGAAATAATTAGTCTTGTGTAGGACGGTTACTCAAACGTGACCATATCCGTGGAGTCAAGTTACTACCCGAATGAAAGGTCACAAACACATTATGCTTACCATGCAGTTGTACATAAATCATGCCTATGCAGTTTCAAATGATGATTCATGTTAGCTGACCTCAACGTATTTTAAGGCTAAAGCTATGTTGTTATTGTCGATTTGTCTTGTCCAAGAACTTCCGTTTTACTGAAATCCTTAGCTCTCGTAACCCAAGAGTACTTAATCAAATTCTACTTACACAAAATGATTAGGATTTGTAGGATGATGTTCATATTAATCATGTAGGAGTATTCTTTTCATAGGGGCCTTGTTGTTTCCTTCTTTCAGTATACAAGGAGACAAGAAACTGGGAGATTAATTATCAGCCGAAAAGTCGTGTCAGGTGGTAGTGATCAGTCAGTTTCCTCAGTTCCCTGTAAATATTTGATGCAGACAAAACCAGTACTCATAAATTTGCTTTGCACATTTCTTTTTTCAATTAGTGTGTATGTATGATAGATAAACCTGTGTATTCGATGAGGTGATCAAATACGAGCTTGGTTTGTTAACCGGCCTGTCCCCACGTGGATTTTGTGACCCGCAGACAAGTAGTCTAGTATGTTTAGAACAAGTTGACATGCCCGGCCCATGTAAATGCCTGAAATGTATTGTCTTTTCCGGCTTCTTTTGCCATCCGAACAGGCCGGGTCCAATGGGCAGTACAACTGTACAAGTACCACTCATGAACAATTGAACACTAGCTCGATCTGAAGCCTCAAGTTGTCTTGTAATCGACTAATCGTATCCATTATTTTTTGGCAACAGTTGTCGATCCAGTTAAGAAATTGTATATTTGCTGCAATAAGGACTGTCAGTTGCAGAACTGGTTCGCATTTACAAAAATCGTAGTAACAGACATGTATTTAGCTATGTTGCATGTTTGGAGTCGGGAACAGAAGCCGAGGTGGTTATTTAAATAGGAACGATAACAGGAGCGATATCAGAAACGAGAATTTAATTTATTAACTTGTCGTTCGTCATTCGAGTAGTTGGATCTAGACATTTTTGTATAAGACTAAGTATGCAAGGTCTTAAATTTGTTACTTGTTCAATTTGTTTACCTTTAAAAATTGTCCTTGTTGATGATACACTTGATTCCAAATAAGTTTTCAATTGCAGGTGTTCCTTTGATGTTAAAAAGTTAAAGGCAAGCAGTAACTTAAAGTCTAAAGCATGTAAAGTTGTTTTGACAGTGAAAACAGCATTCATTTAAAGTGTTTAGGTGAGAACACAACATTTGTACACTAGTGAAAGGCTGATAGCCCCCTTTTCTTTCACTTCTTTACTTTTATCACAAACTCTTATTCAAGACGGTTCTTGTTGGTGATTTAAGAGTAATTACCTGTTCATTTGGCTTAATTAAGGATTGGTTCGTAGAAGGGTAATTTCTAAAATAATATAATGCGAGTTCGGGAAGTACGGAGTGTACGCTCGCATAATTATTTACGGGATTACGGAATAGTATTCGTAACGAATAACTATGACGGGGTAATTACTCTTAAATCACCAACAAGAACCGTCTTCTTTTGCATCAAACGAACAACGTAACATCAAACGAACAACGTAACATCATACAACGAATAACTATGACGGGGGTAATTACTCTTAAATCCCTTATTTCCTTATCCCTGTATCTTTTTCATATAAATAGAAAAAGGATGAAAAGAAAAAGTTACAGAAACATTTTCTTCTTTTGCATCAAACGAACAACGTAACATCATACAACAAAATATTTCTATATTACGTCTCTGATTTTTGTGCCAAAAATCAGAGGGCACCGTCTTATCTCAATAGGAAGTTCGATTATACCCAGACACTAATAGGGTCGAATTGTTCTATTAGGAAAGCGGAGTCGATTCGGTGCGGTACTATTTTGTCAATTCTAGTTCGTGTATATCAGTTTCCTAACAGTTCTAAGCGTGAAACGGGTCTAAAACTAATCGTACTTCCGATTAGTAATGACCATTCATTAGTACTAAAGATATGGTTTTTTGGATCTGTTTCATACTTTTAACAGTTTTAGAGACATCATATGTAAGATTGCGTACATCTAATCTGCTTATCTCGTATTAACTCGAGGATTATTACGGATTAATGTTGGAATAATTTTTCACAGATGGATAAATTTACTGTGTGTGCTAGATAATTACGCATGCAAGGTTGAGGAACATTCATCATTAGTGGCTACTATATGAGCTAGAGAGCAACAGTATATATCAAAGGCATGCAGCATGCTGGTAAATGGAGGCATGAATGAAGCATCCCATCAAATCAAAATATGGTCCTCATTCCTCAAGATATAATCTTTTAAGCATGATTTTGTCTGTTAATTCCTTTCCTATTTTTTTTTCAACCGACGACGATGATGATAACAACATCAGAGTCTTAATACAGGAATGATTTCGGTCCACTGACATGAATCATTCTTTGAAACCATTTTGAACGATGTGACAAATAAATCCATTCACAAATCACAATGCAAGTGGGAAATAAAAACTATGAAGACATTAGACATGTTTACATATCATTGTAAATCGTGCAGATGTTAGTTAGTTTAAGTAGTAAATTGACCAAGTCGATGATATCTAATTATCTATGACGCGAAAAATATGCCGAATTTAGACTTCAGTGATTTACCAGAATGTAACTCTGTTGCAGTGTTGCCTCAGTGTGGTTGGGTACTGCTAGTTAGATGAGTACAGTAACAAAAATGCAGTAAAACCAAAATGCTAGTGATTATTCCTACTATTTGACTACTCATAGTAGGTAAAACCGTCTTATAGGAGACCAATTACTATGTATATTTCATTATATCTATAATAATGTACAAGACTGAATAAGTTAAGGAGTACATAATTAGATGATAACTGATTAATTTCCACCATTAAATCCCTAAAAATTGATCCACTGACTCAGTAATTAACTGATCAAAGATTAATTGACTGAAATGTAACCCAAGATAATCTATTTCTTCAGCTCTAAACATTCTTCTGTACTTCCAGTTTGAATTACTAAAATCGATTTCAGCTAACCTGCAAACTCTTCTCACCATCTCGGCGTTTTCATGTTTTTTGTAATCTCGCCTTTTTAATCCACCCTTTTGTTCTTCATTTCCTTGTGTTTGTCTTTCATTCTCGTCCGAATTTGAGCTTCTGTTACTTGTAGATGACAGTTCTTTGCTGTCACACTCCGACCCTCTTGATTTCGCTTCCTCTTCTGTTAAAAAATACGAAAAATTACCTTAAGAAATCAACTAAAGGTCTATAAAATTAACCGAATGCCTCAAATGCTCTCGTCTATAGCGAAATGAAGGTGTCAAATACTCAAATGTCTACAGCATTTCCCAGTTTTTAAACATAGATGAACTTCTTCCGGAATATTACCTTAAGTAATCGACTAAAGTTCTATAGCATTAACCCGGTGCCTCAAATTCCCTCGGTCTATATACTATAGTGAAATAAAGGGCGCCGAAATAAAGGTGTCATATGTATGCAACATTTCCCGGTTTTTAAACATAGATGAACTTTTTCCGAAATATTACCTTAAAAATCAACTAAAGGTCTACAACATTAACCCGGTGCCTCAAATTCCCTCGTCTATAGACTATAGTGAAATAAAGGTGTCACATGTATGCAACATTTCCGGGTTTTAAAATACAGATGGACTTTTTCCGAATAACCCATGATTAAATTTGGGCCGAATGTTGTTTCGACCAACTAGGACACAGAGACAAAATTTGTGAGCTCTAGAAATTCTTGTGTAAAACGGTTTTATACACACATTATTCTTAATATAAACTGCCAGTTAACTGAACTAAAATTTACCTGAATTACTTGAAACTGTAACTTCAGGATCACTGATAAATTCACTGTCATCAAGAACAGAAACCGGACTCGAATTATCCAACTCACACTCTACTTCACCTTTACTCAATTCCAAACAATTCTCATTCTTTTTCATCTTCCTCAATTTAATTCCGTCTTCCTCCGCTTTTGTGACACTAATCCTGTCTCTAAACGGAGGAAGTTTATAACTTTGCTTCGAAACATCGACATCATTGTCGAAAATTTGACTAATTTGAGGTGATATCCTCAAACTAACCCTCTCCTCATCTGAAAACACTCTGTTTTTCCCCTGTTCTTCTCTGTTTATCCTCTGTTTTCCCCTGCGCTTCGCCGTCCTTTTCTGTTTAATTCCGGCCTCCGATTCACCGAAGTTCAAAACTTTTTTCTTCTTTTTACGAGATTTGACATCGAAATTTAGAACCAAGAAATCATCACCTTCAAGTTCAAAGAAATTCGGGGTTTCCCGGAACGAAAACGATGTTTTTACCCTTCTGTGTTGCCCTGCTTGCCCCTGCATCTCCTCTGTTCCGTCTCTGAAATCCCCCGAATCCATCGATTTACTCCGTAATATCGAATTCCAACCTTTCTGATCATCATTTGAGCTAAACTCCGGCATGAACTCCAACCCCATCAGCCTAGCAACTAAATTAGGCGTAGCGGAACCGTCTACGAGTTTCTCAATCTTAGAGAATTCTTCATGGTTTTCATACTCAGAAGGGTATGTTGGTGGGGTTTTTGAGCCGAGAATTCGACTCAAAAACCCGGAAAAACAACTCAATCCAGTGCCTTTATTAGTGCAGAAATTTGGACTAAATGAAGTAGATGAAGATGGACTAAACTTCATTTTTGAAACAAGAAAATGAAGAATATTTTTCTTGGAATTTTTTAATTAATTTATTTATTTATTTAATTTGGAATGTTGAAATTCAAGCTGTTGTAAGTAAGCAAAAGGCATGGAACAAACAGGGTGAAAAAGCAAAGAAGGGGAAAAAGAGGAATTTGAATGAATGTGTTGTGATATAAAGGGGGCAAAGAATGATAAAGTAAAGATTATGTTGGATCAGTAAAAGAATGTGTGAACTGTGAAAGAGAGAGTGGTCAAAGTAAGTTGATAATTTGTTATGCCCAAATCCTTATTGAAGACATGTTCGTTACAAGCTGAGAACGAATCAAGTAATACTCAAGTGGGTAGATAAGACAAAAGTAAAATGTTACTCCCTAAGCATTTTGCTTTTTGTCTTATCTACCCACGTGGGTATCACGTGGGTATTACTTGATCCGTCTTCAGCTTGTGACGAATATGTCCCTCTTCAGTGAGACTTGATGTTTGTTATGACAAAGACATTTCACTATTGTTAAGACTTAAGAGATGGTAATCGGGTCAGTCGAATAGAGATGGTAATCGGGTCAGTCGAATCTGATTTGGAAACAGTTATATTGGGCTAACCTACCGTTTTGGGTCTAGTTGGATTCAGGTCGAGTCATTATGGGGTCGGGTTATTCGGGTCCATATATGAACGGGGTCAGGTCGGGTTTGATTGAGTCATTATCGAGTCTAGTTATTTTATTGCGTGCTTTAACTTTTTACCAATAAGTTTTGTTTTCACAAATTCTCATTTGTGAATTGTGACAGCCGGATATCGGTCACAAACTTGTGACGGGTCAAATAAAATCCACATGGGAGGATAAAGACAAGTCATTTGTGATTCCCTATGCATTCTACTTTTTGTCTTATTTACTACCTATGTGGCCATGTGAGTGATATTTGACCCGTCACAAGTGAGACCTATTGGCGAGTTTTAAGCATTATTTTGTTTAGTTGCTTTGTTATTAAGTGATACCTATAAAACTAAACACTAAATGACTTTCATCACATTCAGTTTGGTCAATATTAAGTTTAATAATTGTTTGGTCATCAATTATCAGGTCAATATCGGGTCAGATTCGTATTGGTCAGGTCAGGTTTGGGTGGGTCATCAAGTCGTATAGGGTATGGGTTTGGAAATCGGTCAGGCCGGGTCAGTTTTGGGCTATTTATTTTTGGGGTTTTTCAGGATTGATCAAATTTGTCGGTGGTAGTGACAACAAACACAACATGTTTGAAATCTAGAAGGCATAGCAATGGTCGATGGCCATAAATAATCCCTCTAATAATGCTTTTAAAAGGTTGTGAACTTGAAATCGTATGAATTTTCATCGAAATTTTACCACTAAACTCCACGTCTCTACTTTGTGGATTAACTTGGACATTTGGGGTTGGGAAACTCATGGCACGTGATTTTAAAACCAAATTTGAATTGAATCGGAGCATATAAAACAATGATTAGACAATTTGTGATGAACGTCACTTAGTCTGTATTTTTAGTAAATGAATCATCTCAAACAAAAGTTTAAAGTAACAATGAGGTCAATTAACGATTTAATATTCTTATAATCATATAACTAAAAAATACATTTACATATTAGTGGAACTTTTTTACCTATAGGTTTTATACTTTATAGAGGGGTGGAAAAGAATAGTAGCAATAGCATGACATAATTTTAGGACAAAGTAGACGTAGCATTTGCATTAAATAATTTACACATAAACGGCAAAAAAAAGTAGGTAAATAAATTTTGAATGTTAGAATAATAGTTTCTACAGTAGGTAAAAAAGTGGTGGCGGGATGTAGATTTGAATAAATGGTTGCAGAAGAATAGGAAAATGATGTGAATAAAGAGCAGAATTGCATGCCATGCTTTATGAACAGTCACTTTTTTGTGGAATTTTTGGGTCATCAACGGTTGTAGAATTTGCAGATTTTGTTGGTCAAATTTTAACATTAATTTGTACTATAGTTTTGGCAACTTCTTAATGCGGACTTGTCAATTTGTCATGTAGCCTTGTTGGGTTTAGGAGTAGATCCGATCCGAATAATTCGATTTGTATCCGTGAAAACTTGATAATAACTGACCTGGAAACGACTTGAACCGGAAATAACCCGGCCTGACCAGAAGCCAACAAACCCGAAATTGACCTGATCGCAAGTCCGCAAGTGACCAGATCGGTACCTGACCCGATTGACTCGTTTGCTAGGTCTAGGCTAGAGTGAGCAAAATTGGTGTATTTCGTATGTTTTCTTAAATTTGAATAGGCGTCGGTTATCGGGAATACGCGGTTTTTCATCACTTCAAAAGTTGGGTCGGATGATTGGTTGCTAAAATGCTTAGTTTTCTTTTGAGAGAGAATTAAGGCTAACATCGACTTAATACCTCACAAAAACCGTCACACACACCAACCACAATTGAACACGGGAAGAGGGTGGCTCGTGTATGGGTCGCGTGCACTAGTCTTCCCTTGCATTATATTCTACCTTCTTAATGCCGAACAATATTTTCGTTTGCTTGCTAAAGGTACTAAATCTAAAGTTTATCATATTTCATGATCATACAAACCAAAACACATTACGGTAATAATAATAATATTTTTATTTCTCGATGTAACTTTATTAAACACCAATAGTCTACTATATATAGACTATGATTTATTCATTAATACATTAAAATATAAGTTCGCCGTACAGTGTGACCAGCTAAAAAGCGATATTTGTAAAGCAAAATAAAAGTATCATTCTATGGCTTTTATTACTACTGTAAAACAATGACTTTTTATCCTATCACACCATACAACGGTCATACCCGTCTAACCACGGCCACCCGAAGTCTGACCCCAAGCATGCTTCAAATTTTTCCTGCGAACATGCTCACCAAACGAACGAAGCAAATGCATTCCATCATCTTTAGCTACCCAATAACATGTTTCATTTGGACATTCAGTGGTAGTAAAGTTAGGGTTGCTACCATTATCGGTAAATGCTAAAAAATTATTTACCTTTCCTTTAGAACAACTTGTTGTACATATTATCTTGGTCTCATCAAATCTCTTTTCACGGAACTTAAATTCACAATGTCCGTTTGGTTCAAGTGTCCTGGCTGGTAAATCTTTTTTACCATTTTTATTACATTTAACTACAACTGTGTCGTCATTCATCCTATTTGCAAAATAAAGATTTATTGTATCGTCCCGTTCACCATCACTACTACTACTACTGCTGCTGCTGCTAGTACCATAAGATGGTTCGAATGCGAGACAAGTTATTAGTAGGAGGGTGATCATAATGTCACTTAGATAACTCATTTTTATCTCTAGTGTTTGCTCAAGTTTAGATCTATATTGTGGTGTAGTGTACTTATCTCATCGTCTTAATATATAGTTGAGCAACATGCCCATTTATGATACGGAGTAATTTTCATATCTATTTTAAGTGCGTGGGAAAATAAAAGATCAAGGTAGATATTAGGGAATATTGTTTTAGAGAAATCTATTTTGAGTGTTAATGAAAATAACGCAAGATATATATTACGGAATAATCGAATATTGTTTTTTTTTTTGATAAAATGTAAGTAATATATATCAAAAAGAGTAACCATAACGTATGGGAAGCTATGTGTCGGTGAGACAACAAGGCAACCTGTACCATACAATAATCAGCCCAACAACGAAGCGGTCCAAAAAAAGACCATCAGCTAGAACCATACTAAAATAAGGGGTAAAAAACAAAACAAAACCGATCAAAAGCAACAAAATCAGGTACTCTTCATCTCCCCCCTTTCATTTCTCAGAATCACTTTCCCAAATCGAAATCTTCAAATCTCCACAAATCTACTATTTTGAGTAAACGGTGGATTGAGAAATTTTTAGTATATTCAAGGCTTTTAGCATATTTGACTCACAAATCTACTATTTTGAGTGTTTGGTAAATGACTTATTGAAAGAGTAGACTTTGAGTGTTTGGTAAATGGCATATGTTGCTCCACCAAGCATATTCACATTAGTAGATTGTGAAATATGAATCCGTCAACCATTTACACCTAGATACAACATTTTACTGTATTTAACAAAAATCCGCTAATTACCAAACACTTATACTAAATCTCCTAATTGAAATATACTAGTCAAACCTGTCAGTCCAATTTGTCAATTACAATCTGCTTGACCAATCTGCATTTGGTAAATATTAATCTTCTGATTACCAAATAAGGTTGAGAACTTCTAAGTTCTAACCCCCCATAAAACTAAAAGAATAAGAGATTCTAAAGTTTTCCTGCCTAAATGAGTTGTCCTATATATATTGGACTTTGGGCTTCATTATATCCTATCTTTAACTATGTCATACTCATTAAGTCTATACAATAAATAATTCTATGACATTTAAAAAGCGGATAATATTTTTTCAACTTGCATAGACATATTATATGTATGATGTGATAAAAATATTTTACTACTGTTATTTTTAAAAATAAACATGATGGTTATGAATACTTCTTTAACAAAGACTTTTTAATTAATTCTATAATTTCGTTTTACCTTCTTTTACAAACGTACTATAAGTTAAGACTATTAACGAAAAGTTTACGTTTATTTCACAGGAATAAATGAATAATCAATCCTATTGCTCTCCCACCTCTATTAATCCATCATTTACATTATCTCATAATAATCCTACCTATTACACGACCTTCCCATTATGCACTAAGGCGAAGGGCTACCTGTTAAACAAGTAAACCCTTATTCTAATTACACTAAAAGGTTACCATCCATTGTCTTTCTCTCTCACATCTCATTCATCACCAATCACTGTCACCGATCCATCACCCACCATCATTCCTCTACTTCAAGGTCTCAATCCAGCCATCCACCTTCACCCTTCATCAACCATTTAATTTACTCCACCTACATAAACGTAAAACTCAAAAATCAATCCAAAATAATTGGCCTCCAGTATCAAGCCATAATCATTATCAATACTAAAAATTCAAGCCCATTCCCAAAAATGGTGTCAACCTCCACTATCATCATCATCGTCACTTAAACTCACATGTTTCTCTTCACCATCTTCAATTGAAAAACCCATAAATTTATCTTATATTCAAAGCCGGTTGTTGTTTATGCGATGGTCTCAATGAAAAGCTCAATCCCGCATTTGATTCTTCTATTTCTCTGAATTTGTTGAATTTCAGGTTATTCTTAAGTACTTATTCTGGGTTTTGTCACTAATTACATGTGAATTTGAATTTAGGAATTTAGGGTTGTTTTGGGGGTGATTGATTTGAGTTTGAGGAAATTAGGTTATAGATGATATTTCTGTCTAGCTAATTTGCGTGATGATGTTGTTGGTGGTTTTGGTGCTGGTGCTGGTGTGTGGTGGCAGCAGCAAGTTGATGGTGGTGTGGTGGTGATTTTTTGGTGTTTGAGGGTCAATGATGGAGAAGTTGAAGGGGTGAAAGAGGATAAGTAAATGTTGATCTAAATACGAACTAATGTTTGAAGGGAGAAGAAAATATGATGAATTTGGCAGTAATTGAGGAAGAAAGAGGAGCCAAATGAATGAACAAGAAGAAGAAGAAGAAGAAGAAGAAGAAGAAAGGCGGCCAAATAAGCGTTTAAAAAAAAGAAACCGGAATTAGAAGGTCACCTAAATCGGTAAGTGCATTCTAGGAAAGTTATGTAATAGGTGGGATTATTGTGAGATAATGTAAAGGATGGATTAATAGAGGTGGAAGAGCAATAGGATGGATTATTCCTGTGAAATAATCCTATATTTTTTTCTTAAACTTTAACTTAATCTTATCTGATTGTATTATTAAGGTTATTGCTCATTACTTAACGTTTATATTACAGTTTTAGTGGATATAATGATAACAATATTTTTTAAAACAAAGTTAACAAAATAATTTCAGTAACGACAATATTATACGAAGTACAAGGGTTAAACCTTCTCTTTTCTACCTCTTAATACAAAATATTAGTAATAGTAAATTTTATAATTAAATTTCAAGTGAAGTTAAATATTTAGTAGTATAGTTGTTAAATTCTCTAAAATCTCTATCTTAAAAACCGCGCATTCGCGCGGGATCTAAACTAGTAAGATAATTACTCCATAACATTTTTATAACTAAATAATTAACTTGTTGAAGTGGTAGAGTAGGTTATAACTTCCTATTGCAAACAAATGACTAGAGTAGTTCAAACCCTAATATAAACGTTTTTATAACTTTAATAATCCAAAAATGACAAATAATTTTTTTATTTTTAAGCAAATTGGTTGCATTATGGAGTTAACCCAACATATCATATATCACAAATTCTCATTTGTGACGGACACTATCCGTCACAAATGAGTGACGGATATCATATTCTCTCACAAAATACCCATCAAGGGTGAGTGGAGAAGCACATGGGGGGGTGCCCACCTTGTCCCCTCTATCCATTTCCTTTCACAAAATACCCGTCGCAAGATCCGACCCATCGCAAACAAGACCTACTGATCATATATTATATTAAAGCAAAAATCATCTGTCCCTTTGATCGCCACGTGTCACGCCTTATTCCATTGCCACGTGTCAGCCCTTATTCGATTTCAGAAAAAATAAATCCAGTCTTAAATTTAATTATATATATACCATATATACCAACCCCGAAAATCATGCCTAAACAATTATACCAATTGCCAATTTTAAATGACGTTAGTGGTATGTTACTAATGTTTACAAAAATAACCCTAAAATCATTTATTCTTTTTTTCCTCAAATAACTCAATTAAGCAAATCATGCCTACACAATTATATCAATTGCGAAATTTAAATTTCCTTAATAATGTGCTATATAATGTTTACAAAAAAAAACCATAAAATCATTTATAATTCTTTTCCTCAAATAACTCAATTAAGCAAATTTCACGCAGATTTGATTCACACAATTATATCAATTGCCAAATTTAAATTTCCTTAATGATGTGTTATATGATGTTTACAAAAATAACCATAAAATCATTTATAATTTTTTAACTCAAATAACTCAATTAAGCAAATTTCACGCAGATTTGATTCAGTATGTATAAACGACAGTAAATTATTCTTCTGTATAAATTTCACGCAGATTTTTTTACTTTTAAATAGGGATAGATTTCAATTCAGTTTATTTTCCGTATAAATTTCACGCGGATTTAGCTTCCAAATATTTCACGCAGATTTTTTTCCTTTTATATTATTTTCCGTATATATTTATATATTATATTCTCTCCAAGTTTAAAACCGCTTTGATGTTTGTTGTCAGAGGCGCTACAATAATCAAGCTTGAAGATATATATGGTCAGATGTATCGATTATATTGTTAAGGAGTAGCCGATTTATTATTGTAAGTTGTTTTCTTTTGATTGTTAAATCATGGTGTTAAATCTACAGATAACTAGTTTTATTCCCGTGCAATTTGCACGGGTGTGTTTTTAGAAATTTTGATATATTTAAAGATAAACTAACGTACACAATAATAAAATTGCACGCATCTTGTTCAGTCGAAGGAAATACGTTTTATGTATTTGAAGTACAAAATTACATGGGATGAATATTAAACAATGTGACTAAACCCATACATGAATATTAAAAATGAAATTTCTTTCTTAAAAAAAATGAAATTTCATAAATTTT